>VWPU01002784.1:0-18979 GCA_013398955.1 Callaeas wilsoni | reverse complement strand
TGTGTCCCCAGGCCGGTCCCCAGCCCGGTCTCCAGCCTCCTACACCGCACATCGCCTCCCGCGTCCCCAGCCCGGTCCCCAGCCTCCCCCCCCGCACATCGCCTCCAGCGTCCCCAGCCCGGGCTCCAGCCCGGTCTCCAGCCCGGTCCCCAGGCCGGTCCCCAGCCCCCGACACCGCGCTGTGCCCCGCAGCTCCCGTGCTGCCGGAGGGGTAAAGGCGCTGCCAGCCGTGTCTGCAGCGAGAGGGTCTGCAAAGCACTGCAAGTATCTTAACAATTTTTAAATTTCCCCCCCCCCTTTATCTCTTTTCAACAGCGTTTCACGTCGAGAGGTCTAATCCGGCTCGCAGCGCGCGTGTAGCTCCCGCTCAGCTGCTCCGCGGTGCGCTGTGCATCCCTTGGGAAATCGCTCCTTCGGAGCTGCAGCCCGTGGCAAAGTTCCCCGGGTCTGCCGAGCTCCTCGCAGCTCTCCCCTTCCCCGCGTCCATCAAACGGAGGGATGAGTCCTCTCCTCGGCTCTGCCAGCGTAAATCCAGATCGATTTGTTTGATTTCGGCAGAGCTAATCCAGATTTACACAGCGCTTTCCCCGAGGACTTCCCCCGTTTTTCGCTCTTGGTGACCGTTAGTGGGCCAATGTCAAAATACATCTGATCTAGGCAGATTCCCTGTCTCCAGACATTAATTATTCCCTGGCAAAAGTTTCTGCGGAAGAGTGGTTGGATTTGAAAACAATATACAAACTCCGTTGCTAATTTTAGAAAGCAAGGGGGATTTTTTCCCCTCCTGTTGAAACTAAATATAATTTGAAAGATAATGTACAAAGACTTAAATATATCCCGCAATTATACATGGCATATGAATAGTTTCTCTTGGTTTTAACATGTTTAGTTTATTTTTCCGTCTTTCTCAGCAGACAGCTGTTAGATAAAGGGAGAAAAGTAAATAGTTGTTATGGAACCATACGTGGTAGCTAAAAGAAATAATAAAAAAAAAGGAATTATCATATGAATAACAGAAGATAAAGACAAAATAAATCCTTTCTGTACTTTTTCCCCTTGCCCCATCATTTTATGACACTTTTGTAGTAGTACTTTAGCTGAAGAAGTACTTGAGTGCTTCTAGAACAAATTTCCTGTAGGTCCATCATGCTCCTGCTCCTGCTGGATTCAGGCAGTTTTGAATTGAGGCTCTGGATCCTTCACAGGAGGATGAAATTGGAGTAGAAACTTTCCTAGGAAAATCCCTGGGTTCTTGGGTTCCTTTGCCCCTGGTGGCAATTTTGCTTGAGTTATACCGAGGTTACTTTTCTATGAAGTTGCTCAACTTGACAACCCCCAAAAGTTTTGTTGTGTCCGCACGGTGTCTGAGCAAGCGCCTGCAAGGTGTACAGGTGTGCTGGCTCAAAGAACTTAGTTTTTCTGGTAGTTGTGAAACAGTTCTGCTCCTCAAGTGCTGTTACATCTGGGAAAAATTGTTCTTTTGGTTAAAAGTTTCTTGGGGTTTTCCCTGTCTTGTGAAACCTGAGCAGTGCTGGGCTGGTGAGTCTTGCTCTAAGTGTTGTGTGCTCAATAGCCAGGACCCAGCGAAGCTTTTCAGCTGCTTCTTAGGACAGGCCAGAAAGAACCTGGAAACACTGCACTGGGTCACACATGGCCTTTTCTTACACCGTTATGTAGAATGGCACAAAAGACCCTCAAAATAATAATGACAATACTAAAAAAACCACCCCAAAAAAGATGGTTGTAGACTCTTGGGAACAAGGCAAGTGGCTGCGTATGAGGCTGTGATCCAAAAACATTAAAATATTCTGGGCTGTGGTTTTCTTTTATTAATTAGTCTAAGTGATGTTCAGAACCTGAAACCAAGGCTTTTAGACACATCTCTGGTGCCTAATTCTGCTCAGTGTCTCATAACAGGGTGAATCAGGAGACTGTTTATTGAAGTCAGTGATGCAGTCTCGATGTAAAAGCGACAGAAGGGAGATGGAGGATTTGTTTACGAGCAGAAAAGTCCCCTGGACAGTTTAACACTAACAGAGAAAATTACTGAATAGCTGCAAAGCACAGAGCTTAAATGTAGCTGAAATAAGTCTTCTGGAGCATTCCCAGAACTATTTTAAGGGCCTGATCCAGAGCCTGATGAAGCCAAAGGTAAAGCTCTTTTTGACTTCTTCAGATCCGACATTACATTTTGAAACATCATTCCCTCTCTGGAATTTTCTAAAGCTGTTTCCTAGGTGGTTTTTAATTAACTGTTATGCCAGATGTAATGTCTTTTGTATCCCTTTGGTACTTGGATTTGTTAACTATAAGAAATAATAGCATAATGCCTTTGTTGCACAGGAAATTCTGATTTTCTATGTATTTAGTCGTTTTTGCACAAGCCATTGAAACTCATCTTTTGTTGCTTGGTTCTTCCATTGGTTTACCAGTGCATATCTGTCTTATTCTGTAGCTTTTCAGCCCACTGGACAACTTGATTCAGAGGTTCAGGACGAAGAGATGTTTGACTTTGGCAAGAGCTGTTAAAGGATGTTCCTGGATTGAGAGTAGAGAAGCTCAAAGGAGCATCCTATAAAGTGACTGTGTGGTGACCCAGCTACATGCAACATATCAATGAATCCACCAGAGTTCCACAGGGGACTGCATTACTTCAGTAATGTGGGTTTACAGAATTTTTATTGTGTTATTCCATATCATGTTCTGTTTTATGTTTAGTGTCCCGTTGTTAGGCCAGTGACTGCTTCACCTCCACCACCCAGGTCCGAGAGATCAGCTAATGCCAGGTGTAGGCTGTAGTTGTGTAGTTTTAAAGGGAGCTTGCAAACAAAGCCCTGGGGTCTCAGTGCATTTAGAAATAATCTGAAGAGGCTCCATCATGTGGATTCAGTGCTGGATCCAAGCCTGCTGAAGACCCTCATTGGCTTCAGGGGATTGTGGATAGGTCTTTGTGTCTGCCGAGGAGTGGTGGCAGGAGCTGGGTACCAAGGGTGCCTCAAGCTGTGAGAGAGCCTGGTCCTGTTGAAAGACTGGGGGAGGTGACAGAGGGACAAAGATGATGTCCCCTCCTCCTTTAATCCTGCCCCATGACTTTGCAGCTGAGTCTCTCTGTGTGCAGGGGGGATGGCTGACTGCATTGGCACCTCTGCCCACTTATGTGCATCAGATATGGATTCATAGCTATACATAAACTATGTTTTATTTATATATGCATATATATATATATAAAAAACCCAAATCAGGATTGAAGCAAGGGTATTGAAAATTAAATTTCCAGCTCCACCAGTGGCATACTCCCCCTTTTGCTGGGAACTGGCCTGTCTGTGGTGGTGTCGGATGGGACATGTGTGCCCAGCTATTGCAAGAAGCTGGTTCAAACCGGGATGAGCGGCAGCAGGGACCACACCGAGGATGCCCTGCCTTGTGTGCACCCATGCAGGGAGGCTGTGGCTGTTTCTCCCCCAGCCCTTGCCCTGCCCGTCGCTGCGAGTGGTGCGAGGAAGGGAAAATGGAGGGTGTCCCTGACCCCAGTAATCTCCAGCTGCCACCGAGCCTCCCGGGAGGCACCCGTGGCCAGCAGAGATTAACACAGCCCACAGCAGGGACTGGCCTGTGGCCAGGATGGCCCCGGGATCAAAGGAGCATGGAGGTGGCTGAGAGCCACCTTTGGGCCCCTCCTCCTCGCCTCGCTCTGCAGCAGCTTTTGCCTTCTCTGATAGATCAAACCCACCCTCGGCTGCCTGGTGCGGATCAAAATGCTTCTTTCCCTGTGTCTTGCATAAAGACAAAATATTGTGCTTGTGTCCAAGGTGTGTTTTCAGAGCTGACAGTTGGATAAATTCTTCAGGATTGTGCTCAAGGAGCGACATGGATGTGTGCTGGCTGCCTTTTTTCTTGATGAGTAGGACCAGGGTGTTCTGACCCCAAAGGATAAATGATGGTGGTGTGAAGCTGGGAACCATCATGAGGATGTCACAGGCACGTAATGAGCAGTGCCCAGGTCTCTACACTGTCCTTGCCGGCCCCGCTGCCTCTAGGAGGAAAGGAGCAAGAGGGAACTTCATGCAGCATTATTTTAGAGTTTAAAAGGTCACAAGGAACCAGGGAAAGTACAGAAATTGGCATCACAGCACAGAAAATGGTGTGTTTGAGTGGCAAGCTAGTGCCTTGGTTTGCAGTGGGTGGTCTAGGTAAGAAGCTTTATTTCTGTTACAGAGGTTGTTTGTGAGGGCTGTTTGTTTGCCAGGATCAGGAGGAAGGTGGTTTAAAACATACTTTGGAGGGATTATCAGTGTTGTCCCCATCAGTTCCAGCAGCTCTCGTGCCCCAAAATGCAGAGGCTATTTCCTGCTGCATGGCTGAGCCCTTTCAGGAAGGTCCCTCATGCCATGCACTCCCTTTGGGCACCTCGACATTCGGCTTCTCGGGCCGATAGCAGCTTTGTGAGGCAGGGAGTGCTGCTGACCAGCACTGCCCGGCCACACAGCTGCCAACAGCCAGCCCTGGGCTCGATAGCTTTGTTTTCCAAGGTAGGGCTGGTGCCAGCTGCACTGTTTTTATGGTGTCATGGTCCCCAGGGGTGGTCGGGGATCAACCCTGCCTTGACTTCTGTGCGTCTGTTGTGTTACCCCTCCCCAAGAGTAACCCAGAGTCCTGCTCAGGCAGGAAACGACCTGAGCAACAACCTGGAGGAATGGCCTTGCAAGGGAATTTTCTCCTCTCGCTTCAGTGGTCCGGAATCCCACCCTGAATGCAGAGCACGCTCACTTCATGCTCTTTTTAAATTGTGGCAGCTGAACACGCACGCTGCTTCGCAGGACCACGTGGCAGGACTCAAAAAGCAGCATCTCGCACATTTGGGTCTGTGGGATGTCAAATATGTTGAATATTTTCTTCCCCATGCCAGTTTGAAGCTAGTTTTATAGTCACAGCTAGCATTGCAAATGTTTGAGTCATTCCCTGGTACGTGATTTCTTCCAGGAGGTTTCTACAACTTTAATGAATGTGAAAATTGTGATTAGCATGGGAGATCATTGCTTATAGCAACTACACAATGTATTAGGCTACCCATCAGTCTTGTTGTTAGAGCACTTTGTAGAATTCAATAAGCAATGTTATTTACACTGTTGTCTTTAAGAGCTTGAAAAACTTCCCAAAATGTCTTATAATCCAGGAAAAAGCTTTACTGCAGAGCAAGTTTGCTTCATTGATTGCATTTCTTCACTTTGTGTACTGAATGGCAGGCTAAAAATAAATTAAAAAAAAAAAACAAACCAGTATTGAGATCAATCCCTAATTGATTTTGACTTGTCATATCCAGTTAAAAGCAGAACCCGTGCTTTCTGAAATGTTGCTGATGTTCTGGAGCTTTGTAAAGCTGCATATGAGAGAAAGCATCAATAGCAGAGTGTAAGATCTCTTAATTTGGGCTTCATACAGAGTTTTAGGCACTTAAATGTCAGACTAAAGTTCAAGTGTTCATCAAAGTCCTGCGAGGATCTCCAATGTCAATGAAATTCCTATTAAAATCTGTCCTGTGAGGCTTTGCTGCCTGCAAATGCTGGTTCCTTGAAACCAGAGTTGCATGGACTGTTGAAGAAAAGGCCTTCACGGAGTAAAGGGGTGGCTGAAGAGATTCTGAGCAGGAAACAATGAGGGAGCTGCTGCAGGAGCTGCCACAAGAGCCAAGCTCAGCCGCTTTGCTTCAGCAGGGAGCCGGCTGGGGACACCTTCCTGGAGGGCAGGGACAGTCTGAGTGGCTCTGCCCCCACACCTCGAGTTGCATCTCCAGTGCTAAAGGTGCTGGAAACCACTCTCTCCCAGAAGCAGGAGGGCGGGCAGGGCCCAGACCCCTGTGCTGTGCTCAGCATTGCCGCAACAGCTCCCCATCCTGACCCTCCCTCTCCAGAAGCACCTCCCGGCTCACTCTGCTAGGGCTGCTACTTTTCTGGATGGTTTTCCCTGGACTGCCAGCCTTGTGCCGTTGAGGGGGGGATGGAGGGAGGGGAGAGCCAAAACAGAGGACAGCCTATTTTTAGGCTGACTATCTCCCACTCCCTGGAAGGCCGGGTGCCAATTAGGTGGCGTGGCGGGGTGACGCTCGCCTGTCTGTAACGGCAGAAAGGGAGCAGAGATTTGAGACATCTTTCTGCATCAAGGGACCCTGAGCCTGTCTAGATTTTTGCAGCAATGTTTTCTTTTTGCTGTTGGGTCTGCTTATTTTTAATCTGGGTAGCTCTCTCCTCCCCCCATCACAGTTTGTAACAGAGCTCCATGCACACCATGTCGCGCGGTGTTTTGAAGCCCAAGTACATGATTTTGGCTCCTGCCTTTCTTTTCATTTTGTAGTGGGATAAGAAAAAAAAGACTGGAAAATTTAGGCTCAACCCCATAACTTAGAGATTATAAAGCCATGAAATAAAACTGTGATCATCTGCTCTGTCTCCAGAATAGCAGAGGGCTCCTCAAAATTAGTATTGTTTCAGCTACAGCATATACTGTCAAGACAAGAGGAATTGAGCAGGAAGGATTTTTCATCCTTCAGTCTTTGGTAGGTTATCAGTCTTTGGTAAAGCGTGGTTAAATGATTTTCTTTAAAGTGTGCACATTACGCCTAATTAATATTTCTTTTGTTCCAGTTCTTGACCACTGGATTTCTTCTATATTATTCTGACAGAGTGCAAAGTACTCTGTAATAAGGAGAGGAGTAGTAATGTTTTAGCTGTGTTTGTCCAAGGGTGCTGGTACAGTGATTAATTCTTCCCTTTCCATTTTCTTTGGTGTGATCGAGCTCTTTGCAGCATTTACTATGAGCCTGATTTCCAGCCCATAATTGTCTTTAATGATACTCCCCTAAACCTTTCTAATTTATCAGCACAGCCCTCGTGCTTTGGACATCAGATCTGAAATGGGGTAATGTTCCCGTCAGTTTCTATCATTGTCCCCTGAGCCCTGATTAACCAAGCCCTGCATCAGCTCTTCCGCTCTTTCCCCCAGAAAGCAGAGAGGTTTTCAGTCACTCAGATCTTTCTGTTTATCCACATAAAACACTGCCACAATTGTGGTTTTCTTCTGGTGCTTTACCACAGTGTCCCAGTACTTTGCAAAGCAACACTGACATTCAGAGTACATCTTGGCCGAATCTGTAGGAACCTTTGGGTTCAATTATCATAACTTGTTGATACAGAAAGTCGAGCTAAAAAAAAAAGAAACCAGGGTATTTAGTACTCCTTTTGTGCATCTTTATCGGTCTTAAATGCAAAATGTCATTCTCAGCATATTATTGCTCCATTGCATGGATTTTTCCCAAGTACAGAACAGAAATAGGTATTGAACATTTCTGCCCTTTCTGTGCTGTTGTGCCTGACGGTAGTTAAAGGATACATTTTGTTCCTTATGTGTTTGAAAAGTTCTTTCTTGCCCTTAAAAAGGCCAGCAATTTCTCTAGCTGCAGTTTTGCCACTGATTCTTTCTATTCTAACACAAACACCTGTGTTACGTGTTATCATGTTATTCTTGAATTCCTTTCCTTTTTTTTTTTTTTTTTTAATAAAGCATTTTGCACTCTGCAGTGTGTGCAGCATTTTGGTTGTCATAAGATAGGAGGTAAAAACTTTTTTGAGCTCTTTTGGTGTCCAGAGAGAGTGACTGGCTCTGCACGACATGGCCAACACGGGATTTGAAGGATGAAGCTGATACTTGGAGAGAGCTGGGGAAACAGGAAAGGGAAAATTCCCCTACATCTCATTAAGGGTGAAATTCTTTCTCTGCAGAAAGCCTCAGGAAAATAGGTCTGCTTCACATCACCAAAGCTTGAAGAATCCCTTTTATTAAGGGATAGACTAAGGGGGGGTTATAAGCCCCCGGATATTGATACATGACAGTCTGGTGCATGTTCCCACATCACGTCATATGATGGCAACTACAAACACCCTCTTTTTCCCCCACAAAATATAGTTGTGATATCATGCCACTTTCTTCTGTGTTTCCGCTGGCAGCCCACACATAACTGAGGCTTAGAAAAATGACTCCAGGGTCAAAACCAGACTCATCATCCTGCAGCCACTGTCCTTCTGCAGCTGAGCAGTAACGTGCTCCTCTTTGACTTCATCCTTGGCTGGAGACTGCAATAAAACAGCATCATTGGGTCTGTCTGTCCTCAGCACACTCTTGATGGGCTGAAACACTTGGAACTTTGGGAGAAGTTCTCTCTCTGCTCTGTGGGAAAGCCCAGGCTGGGAGGTGAGCTGCAGCCCTGGATCAATGAGCTGAACACCAAGGTTTATGAGGAGGAAGGATAACTTCCCAAATCACAGCTGAACTGAAGCCATGCAAAGCAGTGAGATTTTCTTTCATTTGCTGGAAGTGCCAGAATTCAGTCTTTCAAACCTCCTGATGCTGGGGTCCATTAGCAAGAAACACAAGTCTTAGCTTGGACTGAACATGAACTCTGGGCCAATGCATATTTATTTATTAATATTTTCTATTTCGTGCTGCTGATTGTCCCAGATGCAAGGGAGGCAAATGACTTTCAAATGAGAAGATTTTTAAGCCTAGAGCATAGCTGTACTTGGGATGCAAACTTTAATCAGTTGTTTGATGGAGAAATATGTAATAAAAGTGCAATATCTGCTGGGTTTCTTTTCATCCCAGTATCAGCTGTAGGGTGGTGTCCCTTCGGAAGAAACATGGAGTAAAAAAATTTAGGCTCTTTGTAAGCACCTTGTTGCAGGGACCATCTACCTTTCTTATGTGCTTATTTCTCTTATTTATCACAGCAGTGATAAATATTAATAATAGTCATAAATATGGCATGGTAGAAAAGCTGTGCTTCACTGACGTTTTTGGGGAAGTTGAGTATTTATAGTTTGGAGATTTTGTAACTCTTACTCTTGGATTAAAGTGTCTGCTTCTTCAGTTCAGCAGCAACGAGGTTCCTGGGCTCTCAGACACAGGAGTGTCCTTAACCCCAAGGAGGCATCACTTCTTCCAGCAGCCCAAATCCTCTTGCCCCATGCACCTTGCAGGCAGTCACAAGCTGAGCATGAGGAAACGCAGCTGAAAACCAGCATATCTCTGTGGCTGATTTCAGGAGCTGTTGAGGGTCCATGTCATCCCTCCCATCCCCCTGTGCCCAAGGGGCAGCTCAAACCCTGAGAGTTTTTGCTGTGCACCTAAAAGAAATCCCAGGTGCTCCTGTAAATGGTTGCAGTAAAGAGCTGCTGGAGGAGGCTATTTTTTTTTTCAGGGCAAAACCAGAGAGGCTACTTAGCATAGTTTTACATGCTGCTAATGTGGTTTTATTGCTTCTAGGACCTGACCTACTATCGTTATGTGCTGCTGTGGATGCTTTTACTCATTTGGAGCTGGTCCAGGGATCTCTACTGGGGCTCTGCACTGCATGACCTAGGTGTGCTCAGTGTGACACCATCCCCTGCACTGGGAGAGCTGGTTTATCACGCTGCTGTGGACTGGGAGGACTGGGAAATTGGGCCAGCAACACTCTCTGCCCTGTGCTGGAGTTTGGATCCTGTGGAGTACTGGGTGATGGAGGGAGGGACATCCCTGTTGTCCCCACCACCACACAGGCCGTGGGTTTCTTTATGCTCTGTTGTTGATTGTTCAGTGCACACAGAGCATTTCAGTCCAAGCACTGGTGTGCAGGGGATGTGGTGAGCTGTGAGTCATCCCTCACTGCTCCTAATGAGAAACCCAACAGATTCCAAGTGAGAAATGGACAAAGAATGGGTTTTGGGATTCACCTTTCCCTGCACTGCTGAGCCCAGGAGTCTTGCAGCCAAAATAATGAATCTTAACATTATCCCTTTAGCCCTATAAGCATTTACCTCAGTGGTATATTTAGCAACACAAATTATGTTTTCTGTGCGCTTGATGCTCCTAGTTTTGGCCTTCCTTCCCACTCTACAGCCTCAAATTGCTAAAGTGAATGTGTGTTGTTTGTTGTGCTTTACAAGGTTTCTTGACAGCTATCAGCATTTTACATTTGGTACAGTCTTGTACTTTTTTTTCCCTCCATGTATATAATGCTGATCCAGGCAATAACATCTTGGCTGCAAGGCCAGCTTCTTTCTGAAATGCTTAAATACAGACTGAGAAAACCTTATTTTGATGAGCAGTGACTTCTCTGCCTGAATACCTCATAGGGACTTAGTCTGTATTTTGAAAATCTGAAGGCCTCTCCTTTGTTACCAAAGTAGCAATTTTATATTGGAATTGGCAAAAAATTTGTATCGGGGAGGTGAAATCTTTGGATGAGGATGTGATTTTACTATCGGGTGCTGTGACCACCAGCACAGGTGTTTAGATTTAAGCTAAAGGAGAGGTTCACACCTTGTGTTACTTGCCCTGATTTTTAAGTGTTGTTTTTTAGGGGCAGGGCATTGATTGTCCAAACAATTGTTCCTGGGTTTTATTGTCTGTGAGACTTCACTTGTTTCTCCAGGAGGAGGGAGTGGGTGAAGTCACAAGACAGGGTGATCACAGGGCTGGAGTGAGGGTCAGACAGAGCTCCTTGGAGACCGATCCAGTTAGGCTGGGAAGCTCTGCAGCTGCTCACAGTTCAACCAGCCTTGAGGAAGCATGGGCTGGCCTGAGATAACCTCCAAAGGAAGGGCTGCAGCACCTGAGGCAAAGGGAATAATAATTTTGGAAGAGAGGAATAGTAATCCAGGGAGGAGAGCCTGTGTCTTCTTGAGAATGGGAGAAGGAGATCACCCCAAGAGTTGTGTTTGCCTTGGGTACTCTCAAGTTGCCTGAGTGAGGTACCTGGGCACTGGATGACACTGCCAAACTGGGCTGGAAAACCAAGGCACTGGATTTCAATGAAGAGAAAATCAGATAGCTGGAAAGAAAAAACCCAAACCAACCAAGCAAAAAGAACTGCAACAATACTGAAAATAGTAGTTGTCATCAAGTCAGGCTCACAGCTTTCAAATCTGGCTTAGCATTAATGGGAATGCAAACACCTTATTCAGTCCACAAGTTTTTGTAGACCCAAACCTTGTTATTACATCAAAAACAAGAAGCATCCTCAAGCTACTACATTCATTGAATTGTTCTGCTCTAATCAGCATGTTAGCATCAGTGTCCCTGAATTTCTTCACAAGATTGTCTCCAGAGCTGTATAAAATTCATGTTAATATACATTATTTATCAATATCTTGTGGCAGTGGTATTGTGCAGCTGTGTGCTGTAGTATAATACTTTAACACTGTATTGCAATGGTTCCCTCACTGCTCTGCATAAAATCTGAAGGATTTTAGCTAGTTTACATAGGTCAACTCCCCAAATAAATCTTTGCTACCGTATCCTTTAGATAAATTGTCTTCTCGAAACATTATGCAACGCAGAGAATGTTTTACAGTAGGATCACTGTAATCTGAGGGCTCCCCTATCCAAAGCTGCACATTTGTATTTTGTATATTGTCACAGTGGCAACAACTCTGATCTCTCACACTTTCAACAATGCAGCAGAGACTAAAAGTCAAGGGCAACCAAGCCTTGCCTGTGGAAGGAACGTCTTGATCATTAGGTACATGCTGCGAACATTGAGGTTCATCGTGAAGTCCCAGTCTTGCTCCTCACACTCCAGAATGGTTCCATGATGAACAAACCTAGAAATAAATGCATGAAGTGGATTACAGTCTGTGTTTACATTCCTATGGCCCTTTTCCCACTACTATTTTGTAGTAATTATCTTTTCCAACCTTGAAAAGAAGAGGATAAGAGCTCCTTTGAAGAATGCAAGCAGCAGTGTATTTCTTCTGATAAGTATCAAGGACACAAAGCACACTCAATATGTGCAGCAAAATGATTGGCAACAGAAGAAATTAAAAAAAAAAAATTTGAGCACTAGCAGACTGTCAGGCTGTCACTGTTGTGCTGGGAGGGCCAAAGCCATCAGTACAGGGTACCCACAGAGTGAGGAAAACATAGGTTCCAGAGCTGTTCTATCTTGGCCTGGTTTATGCAGCTGTGCACAAAAAGTTCAGTTTTGATGAAAACACATGAAAGTTTGTATTAAGGGTATAAAATCCATTAAAACATAAGAAATAAAATGCATTGAAGTAATAGCCCTCCTTCTGGAGGACAGGGAAAACTGGAAAAATAGTAGTAGAAAAGAGAATCTGGTTACCCTGCAATGTTACAGAGGACATCAATCTTCTCAATTTCCTTGGCCAGATTTTCTATCTGCTCCTTTTTGGTGACATCCAGAACCCGTATTTGAATGCCTACAAAAAACATGGTAGTTGTTTCTATGTATTTGACTGAGGATTAGATGATTATTTTTCTGATGTGCTGAGGATTGCACTTACAATTCAATTCACTTAATCATAAGTTGGTGCAACGGTTAAACTGGGACAGCATATCATGCTATTTAAAATTTCAGGAGAGAATTAAAATGATCAGCTATTTTAATTGTTATACAGCATGACACAAGCATATGAGCTAGCTTAATTTACCATAAAAACATTCCAAATAAATTTGAATTCCACTATACTCTCACACAGAAGAATTATAGAACCTATATAATCATAATGAACTTTCATGCTCATTATCATAGAATAACAATTACTTGGAACTAGTTACATGTGTCTTACAGTGACATTACATGCCACGTTCTCATGTGTAGTTGACGATATTATGAATGAGCTTTATGTAATTTAATTAATGAGGAAAAATGATTTCACACAAATTATTCAAATCATGAGAGCAGTCACACTGGAACCAGGTGGTGCAGAGGTTATTGAGGAAATTCCATCCTTAGACATGTTCAGAACATGATTAAACACAACCCTGAGCAACCTGCTCTAACCAGGGCCACTTTGAGCACTAGCTGGAACTATATGGCCTCCAGTAGTCTCACCCAGCAGATATGATTCTATGAAATACTGCAAAGCTGTCTATAAAGCATCTGAGTGTTGGCTAAATTAAAGGAGAATTTGATTTGAAATGGATAAAAACATGGATTTTTTTAAGCCAAAGTGACAAGTCCATGAATAGGCTTTCTATGCCTTATTTAAATGATACAGACACTTTTGAAGAGATTTGCGTATTCAGACTACAGACCAGTGATTAACATCACATTGGAATTACCTCTCCTGGGTAAAAGTCAAAGACCACAATGTGCCAAGTCTTGATGAATTATAGATTGACTAATTTTATGTCTAAAGAATGGAAATGGCTCAGTATATGGAAAATTATTTCTTTCCTTGTGAGCATACTAGTAGAGGGAAAAAATTAACACTTTCCCAAACACTCTCAGAAGGAACCTGAAAAGCCCTCAAGTTGCCAAAGAATTACAAAGAGATTGCTTGTGGTGAACTCCAGTTGGCAGAGACTGATATTCACGGTAAAAGCTATGCCAGCTGTGGTTTTGTGTATTTTACTGTCACCCTGTAGTAGGAATTCATTAAACCCACGTTCTTCTCTCAAATCAAGTTCAAAGCATTTTCAGCTGTAAACTATATCTAAGTCTTATTTTTTATTTCAAGATTGAAAAAAAAAATTTTAACATAATGTCCCACTTGTGTCACTTGTGATTAGAAACACGTCTGTGCAAAACCTGCTCCTTGAAGCATGTTCCTGTGCTGTCAGTAGAAAAGCAACCTTCAGGTCTGAATGTTTGTAGAAACAGAACAGGTGTATCTAGCGTTGCTAGAATTAAATTTCTGAAGACACATGGATTCTACAAGATAGTAAGGAATGCATTAGAAGGATAGTTAAGTATGGGCCATAGAAATGCAAGCACCAGGTCTGCCTTTTTGTATAGTGGGATGTTCTCTTGATCAGAGAAAAGCATTCCATGCCTTCCAGAGTGATGCACTTGACAATTAGCCTAGCGATGCCGAAAGGTGACTGAAATGGATGCTATTCTGGGAAACAAATATCAGCTTCTTCTGTGACACAAGAAAATGAGTTATTCCACATGCCTGGAATAATGGTCTGTCTGATATGCTGATGTTGCAATATTATACATGCTAAATCTCTGCTGTTTCACACCACAGCATAACATGATGCCAACATCAAAAGAATTAGTCTGGATATTTTCCTTTTTTCTGGCTTTTTAAAGCTTTCCTATCCTCAAAAAGTATCTCAGCCTACACAAAACTTGTAAAAGCTTAACTAATGCCTGCTGTAGGGTTATTTACCTGGATATTTCCCCAGTTCTTGCAGTTTAGACTCATTGATGTCTGTAGCAATGACTTTGGCTCCTTCTTTAGCAAAAGCCTGGAGAACACAAGAGAAGCAGTTTATATTTAGATATTCCAGATCATACCAGAAATAAAATCTGTTTTCTTCTCAGGTCCTTTTTGGCTTGAAATAGAAGTTGGCTGAAGGCAGCTGATCTCTCAGTTTTCATATCAGGGAGTTGCACACATCCTGTGATATAGTTACAACTATGTAACTTAACATGATAGGACAGTTGAAGGTGTTTTCCCTAAAGTAAGGAATCCATAAATAAAATTATGAGAACAGTAACTAGAATAAGATAATGGATATTATTATTGCCCTTACTAGCTGCACTAGTAAGCACATTACAAATATAGGGCTAGAATTGTCCGTATTGTTAGATTTAAAAAGGCAGAAGCCATAAACCAGAATTTATTTTTAACAAAATCCTTTGTATCCAAATCATTGGAATAGAACAATATTAAAAGCAGCATGACTTTCGATATTTAACCAGAGACATTGCTTCATTCTTGATGGTCTCCTCAAAAGCCTCTTTCTTTGTATTGTGATTACTGATAAATCAACAGTTAACAAGGTAAACTGTCAAAAGTATTCTGACATCTTGGATTGTAGTCCCTAATCTTCAAAGTAAGTTTCTCAAGTGCAGCTTAAGAGGATAGTGACATTAAACATACCAGCCTTCCATGGCTTGTTGGGTATTTACAAAGTGAAACCATCAGGAAGATTACCTGCTCCTTGGACTGAGTGATTTATGTAAGAGCCAAGATCAGCAGTCTTCTGTGTTCTTAAACCGCATGCATGAGAAACCAACTAGTCTGGCAAAAATCCTACAGGAGCTTTTCCTGAGTTGTTGATTACATTACAGAGATAATGAGATAACTCTACTGGGTTTTTTATTTGACATGGAGAAGGGAAGTAGTAGGAGAAGAACTGGTCAAAAGGAGTTACAAGCTAACTGGAAAGTTAATATGTACATTGAATTCTGTTTAACAGTAATAGAATAAAATTTGTAAAGGGTTTTTTACAGTTGCTCATTGGGAACAATGCTGTAGCTGTGTTAGTACCATGTAGACTTGGTTATGTCAATCATGAATATAGGTAAAATATTTTGGCTTTACTGTAGGGGATCCTCACAGTATCCAGCCTTAGACCAGGAAATATTCCCTGTATCATCTCTATTTTCTCCCAGAACAACACATCAGAGATATTAGATAAAAGGTACAGACGGTATCAGCCACATACTGTTAGAAAAGCAGTTGCAGCTGTCCTCAAATCTTGCTCTTATCCTTATCTAACACCTCCACTCAGGGTTCAAGATTTTCATAAATTCAAACAGCATAAAGCCTGCATGATACACCATAGTGTCTACATTATTCCCTGACTTTTTTCACTGCATAGTTCTGGCTTCATCTATGGTTTATTAATTCAAGAACTGGTTTGGTGCCGGTGTCATTGGACAAGCTAGAATGAGAGACCTTGCACAGCACAGCAGAACAAACATTTTCCAACTTACAATAGCAGCTGCTCGGCCAATGCCCTGTGCCGCCGCAGACAAGAGGATGACCTTCCCATCCAGCCGCCCCATGGTGCTGACCTGTGCAGGCACGGGATGGCACAGAAATGTAACCAAAACATGAGCCAACACCACCCCCAGGAATCAGACTCAAATGCATTCCCAAAACTAGACATGATCCAGGGTGTACCTCTGCCACCACAATTGTCCTATTTAACCCTCAGTTATCCAGGGTTCTGAGGGGCAGGGCTGCCCCACTTTTTTTTTTTTTTTTTGGTTTTTAGTTATACATAAGGACCTCAAGAAATCAAAAGGCATTTGAGCTCAGAAGTTCAGCTTCATTATAACAGAAATTGGGTTTTATTTTTTCTTAAACAGGCCAAAAAAAAAAAGCTGGGAGGAAACAGCAGCACAATAATTCATAATCTAGGGTTTCCACTGTCCATGGTATTCTCAGAAAGCAGGTCTGTCTTCTGTTTCTCTCAAACTACAAATACTTCAACTTCCTAAACTGCAATAAATTCCACACAATGCCCTGGCCTTGGTATCTGCCCTCAGTTGTCTTAGGAATCTTCCAGCACAGCAGATTCCCAGCCCCAGTGAAGCAGGAGGGTGTGGGGAGAAAGAAGCTGCCAGTCTTGCCTCTTGTTCCCTGTTCTCAGGGAGCACTGAGCGTGCTTGGGGCAGTAGGGAACCTCCAGGTGTATGGAGCAGCCAAAAGGCAAAATACAGCCCTGTTCAAGTGCTGGGTTAGGTTTAACGAAATACAGCATACAAAAATGCAGACAAACAAGTAAAAACAAATGCCACGTTTCAAAGAACTTCCTAAAAAGTGAGGTCACTGTGTTCCAGTCACAGTGCAGTACGTGGAGTTTGTTAATGGGGCTCCTCATAAGCAAAACTCCTGCATTTTCATAATCCTCAGAGCAACTTCGTCTATGTAGATCTAAGCGTAGAAAGGTGTCATAAGAACATAAAGTCTTTAAATAAACACATATATCCAACACACTAAGTACTTCACTGGGAAATTAAGATAAAGGTGCCATAATCTTCCCTGTGTTAGCAGCCAGTGCTGTCCTCTACAGATGCTTAAATCCATGCTGTGACTCAGATTACCGAGTCAAATTTAGTGTCCTACTTTTTGAATCAATTATTAATTTCTCTTATTTTGATCAGAAATTCTGTTTTGTTAGATGTTTTTCCTGACAAAAGTTGCAGCAAAATAGTTTTCCTGAAGGTTACAGATTCAACAACTCAGACTCCAGAAGCAACGTAATGGAAAAATTCTTTTCTTTCCTAAAGCCACCTGGATCAGTTCAAGTACTTCCCCGAATCACCTTAACACGTGGAAGCAAAATGCATTACAAATACATTTTTCAATCTAACAATCAGGTCGTACGAACATCTGCCATACCAATTCTATGAAGCGTTTTACAAATAAACATTGATATACAAATAAACACTCACCAAGAGATCTCAAACAGCTTTGTTATATTTCCTGACACTTGTACAAAAGGAAGTTCAACGGTTTTTTTTTTTTTTAAACTGTACTTGTTGGGATTTGTAGTCCAACTGCTGAGCTTCTCTATATGAACGTAATTTCCTGTTGAAACGTCGAGATGCTGCCATCTAGTGAAACTCAGCATTTTAAAAAGTGTAATTTTTCTCCTGCACAGGAAGGGACACAAAAGGATCATCAGCATTAGCTGACCCTCTTCCCGTGGGAATTCAAGAGATCACTAGGATCCCTACCAAAACAGGCCACAAACATGTTTTTCCAAGCAATGTCTTTTTGCAATACAAACTATCAAATTCCAAACCAGGACAAAATGTACGTGATTATTTTTTTGTTGTTAAACTGATGATTTACCAATGTATCTTTTGTTTCTAGTGGTTTAACTTGCATATGTTAAAGCAGAATTAATATCATTAGACTGAAAAATTCTAGGACAAACTAATTTAGCTATAAGCTCTCACCAGACTTAAAGCTACCTGGTAGTATTATTAAGGAATTTGGTGTCCCGCCTAAACTTCAGTTAGTTTGTCCTCAGAAAAGCCACTTCTGTGGATAAACTGGGACACACACAAAAGTTCAGTTTATCCTGTCTTTCTGCTAAACTATGATAGCTTTTAAGGCTTTCTAAATCAGCTCCACCAGTAAACAAAATCTTTAATGACTTAATTTGCTAAAGGCATTTATCCTTCTGCCACACAGCTTTTGCCACCCGCATTCCAACAGAATGTGGATGGCAAAACACAGACCTGTTGCAGTAAGTTTCTGCTTTTCTTAGTTCAATCACCAGAAAAATCACCAATTTTAGAAATGTTCCAGGCAAGCAATAATTAACAAAAAAATCACTGCAAATTGTATATGAAAGAGGTAGATTTATATACACACCTTCTTTCTCGATTCTGAAAGAAAAAAGTCATTCTAATTCATTTTCATTAGGACACCAAAATGCTGGTAGCCAAAGGAAATCCCTTTCAACATAGTGGGAAATAAAAAAGTAACAGACCAAACCAAACAAAAAACAACACAAAACAAAACAAAAATCTTCCAACCAACCTCAAAAAAAGAAGAAGCCACCACAAACACACAAAAAGCACTTTGCACTTATCCCTGTCAGAAAATAAATACCTATGGCTGTGGTCAGCAAGAAGGCAGTGCTCAATGCTCTAACGGTATTTAGCAGCTGTATATTTTTGGCTTGTCATGCCTTTAAAAACTTCCCGAAACACATTCCAGGCCAGAGATTGAGATAAATCTGTGCAACTTCTTGGTGGTACAGTAGTTGGCAGTTTTCAGCCACTCAGAGTAAATAGAAGGTTGGTTCTTTATTAAAGAAGTGCAACTCTCCCAATTCCAGTAACTGCTGAATGCTCAGGACCATGTCAGTGCAGCCATCTGCTTGTCAGTTTGGGTGACCCAAACTTGACCTCGCATTACTGAGAGCTTTATTCCTATAAGATAAGGATGATGCTTTTGATGCAGGTATCTTTCTTAGGAATGACTCTCTCATCTCATGATGATTTCATCCTTAATGGAGTTAATCTCAGGTTCTGAGTGCCGAATTCCTGTTTAGTTGGCAGTGGAGAGAATGGGGGGAAGGAGAGGGAAGAGGATCTATATTTCACACTTCAACCATTTTCTGACAGACTCAAAGAATTAAACAAAACTCTGACAACAGTAAACTTCTGCACAAGTAATTGCTGCAGAAGCTTATAGGAGGACTGTCGGAAGCGGAGGGAGAC
>VWPU01002782.1:0-80482 GCA_013398955.1 Callaeas wilsoni | reverse complement strand
A
The DNA here is from genome assembly GCA_013398955.1 of Callaeas wilsoni. Lineage (NCBI taxonomy): Eukaryota > Metazoa > Chordata > Aves > Passeriformes > Callaeidae > Callaeas > Callaeas wilsoni. The sequence continues at coordinate 80,481 of VWPU01002782.1, read as the reverse complement.
GGAAAGGAAAGGAAAAGAAAATGTTGAGAACATTCGTATCACATGCTGCTAGAGCTTCCCTTGAAATGGATTGTAAGTCTTGCTATCTTTAAACTCCATATAGTAGGCATAACATTAAATAAAATTAATATTGTTACTGCTTGCCCTATTCATATATTCAATAATGCAAACCTGCACTTTATTTGAAGCTATGTATAAATTTAATATACATACTATTACAACAAGGTCACTTTGGAGTAATCTGTTTGATTGATTCCAAGGAGGTGGCAAGCAGAGGAAAAAAGTAATCTTGTATGGAAAACACACAATATCAACCTGAAAACAGCCTGTTTTCAAGTCAGAGTATATAAATGACAACTATTATAGTTTTACTTATACCACACAGCCAAGCATTGTAGCCGCTTTGCCAGTTGTTTTCCATAATAAATTAAATTCTCTTCAGGGCTGGCCTTCTTGCTGTTTCTCACTCCACTATCAGAGTACTTTACACACACAAAATCACCTCATGGTTTTCGCCTTCAGATGAATTCTTGTACCATCTCCTCCACTTTGTGCTATCAAAACAGTCAGCTATCAGTCAGGATGAAAACATCTTATGAAAAGAAGAAAGGACAAAGTAATATTCTCTAGAACATTTCCCCTCAGCACAATATTGCAAACAAACACTGTGAGGCAATGAACAGCACAGAAAGAGAAATTTCCATTACAGTATGAGTGTGAACAAAAGAGATCCAAGCAGGAAGCATAGGCTCCTTTGCTCTGAGCCCTGTGCCATGCCAATATTTAGCTGATGCTGGTCATCAATATTTAGGCCAGACAGAACAGGCTGATATTCAAATATTAGTATACTTGTGTTACAACTATAACATATTTTCTATATTTTAAATCCAAAATGGCCATGAAACTTTAGCAGAATCCAAGGCACCCACATATTCCTCTCTTCTGCCTAGCAAGCAAAGGCCCCTGGATACTGGCTCAAAACCAGCAGCATCTCCACCCAGTGGAGCATCTCCTCAGACAACTACCTTATTTCAAAAACATTCAAAGGGAAAAGGCAGTCATCATAACCTCTCATAAATTAGTCCAGCAGATATTTTATCCAACTATGAAGAAAAAAAACCCACTCATTGTCCTTATTTTTAATTTGATCAGCCATCAGCTAGTAGATGTTAGTGTAAATGCTGAGACTCTTTCTGCCTTTTTACTCCTTACTTTAGCCCAAAAGAGAACTGTAGGGCAGGTAGTAGTTCCTCAGCACCTTGATGAGCTCTGTAAGTTGCACAGTGAGAGAACAGTGGCTGAGGACAGGGGAAATGAACAAGGATTTTCTCCCTTCATTTTTTATCACTTATTTTGTACAGCGTGTTCCTATATTTTGTCTTCTCTTAGCACTGGAAGAGGAAACAAAAGTTCTTAAATTATCAGAAAATCCTTTTTCATCACTGATCAAAAAATACAGTCATATTTTCTGCAGAAGATGAGTACAATAGGATCTGAGAGTACCATAGGTAGGAGATGAAACAGAAAAGACAGACTTGGTGTTCACGTTCTCTATTATGTGAGTACAAGTTGTTCTGTGTAGGTAAATTTTCTGCTGAGATCATGCACAAAAGCACATGCATCAGGCCCAAGACTGCAGGTGGCAGACCATCTTGGGCTACTTTCAGACCTGCAACTAGATCTACTTTTTATAACTGCAAGTTGTCAAATTGGATACCTCTGTGAGGAGATCTCACAGCTTTCCTCAGTCATTGGTTTGTGCCTCAACACCTTCTACAAATTAGAGAAAACTTACCCTTTTTCTTTGTTGTATGCAGAAAGCAGAAGATATCATATGTGTTCATACTCCATCCACCCTGACTCTCTTTTCTTCATTACTGAATTGTACATTAGATTCAAAATGGCAAATTGTTTATGGCTCAGCCCTCCATCAACTTTTGCCATGATATTGATCTTCCTGTACAAGCTGTAATGTGTGGAGGTTCTGTGGATTAATGATGCTAACAGAAGTTTCTTCTTATATTGTTGGAATCAACATTTTTAAATTTATGCCTTTTGGTTTCCCACGTCACAGCTTTGCTAACAGCAATTCTCCATCCATAACAATGTTTTCCTGAAGAGCCTTAATTCAGGCCTTCTAGTGTGAACATTTTTAACAGCTTTAAAAAGCTTTTAGGCTCTTCAGGAAAGTCATAAAGCACTCAAAATAATCTCCCTCCTCCTTTTAAAAAGCATTTGTGGTGGACTAATATATTGCCTCAAACATGCTAATTACATCTGATAATGGTAAAGTATTGCATTACAGGACAGGTGCAGCAAACTCAACAGCAGCACTCTATTTGTTGTGTTCCATCATGTTAATGAAAGCCATAAATCAATGACATGTTTCAAACCTCGACTTGTCCCAGAAAAGGAGAATGCTAACAAAACTTAGTACATCCAGCTTAGAATTTCTCCCAGATGGATAGGTCTCTTTTCACTCTGGAAAGGTCTAAATCCTCCTTTCAGCATAAAGGAAATCTTCCAAGATGCTAAGCATGCACTGGATCTGATTGTACCCTTTTTTGGGACACTGTATTAACTTAGAAACAAGCACACTATTCAGATTAATGATAGGGGAACCAGAGTTCTGAGATGAATAACACAAGGAACAGAGTGCTACGGAAGATGATTTTACAGAGATAATAGGAAACAAGGAAAGTTCAATTCAGAAAGTCAGGAAAGCCTGTTTTCGCTTTTGTGGTATAAACGTGCAGAAAATTTTAGTCTCCAGAGAATAAAAGTAATATGAAAGGACTTTAAAACATTGACTTTTCATAGTCTTGAGAATGAAGGCAAAATTAAGGCTAGGTTTAAAAAGTCAAAGGCCTAAATGATGGGAATTGGAGCTATACCTCTTTTGTCTAAGAGTATTGTGCGATTAAAGTCATTGATGATACATAACTCTGTTCTCTATAAGGTGTGTACATCTTAGTCTGCAGGTACTGAACGGATATTTCTCCTCTGAAGTTCTGGTATCCTTCCTTAACTGTTGTAGCATATACAGACATTCATTAGATAAAGTTGAGGTAATTATAAATACCTACTAGTAATACTCAAACATCCCTAAAAACTAAAATTGCCACTCTGAGAGAGGCAAACATATGGCCCATCTAGGTTTCTAGTGTAAAATCTGGTCAGAATGCTGGATGACCATTCCTTTAAGGCAGTAACCCATAAAGGGCTGCAGGCATTAACCTAGCATGGGCTGTCATGGAAAGCAGTGAGACTACCAAGGATCCCATTTAAATTGAACAAGGAATTGAACATCCCTTAATAGTTAACAGAGGAGTGAAGTTGTTCCAGTTCTCTGGTCAGAGCCATTTTCATTTCAGTGGACCCTCTGCAAGGAACCTGTTTATGCAGAATTTAAGGAAATGAAGTAGATTTTTGCTGAGGGCTAAAGAAAGGTACCACATCACAGAGAAACCTTCCGGTGGCTCTGTTAAACTTTTCCGCTTGCTGATCATGGTATCCCTAACTACTTGCTCTGACACCATGGCACCTGGCTCCTACACATCTTCAACTCTGAAGAAGAGCTTTGAACAGGTCTGCTCACAGCATCAAATGGCAAAGTCTGAGGTGAGGTCATTCAGTCTCTGCAAGGTCTTTGGTGAATGTACATGACTTTTAGGCATAGCAGACACTACCAGTTGCAATACCTGAATTTCAGTTCCTGTTATCACAACACTACAATACTTCAGAGTGTTTATGATCCCTCTTTATTGTTTTTTGTTATTTAGGTGCTAACAAAGTGTGTCAGCCATACCAAGAAAAAAGACAGATTTTACTTAGAGAACCTGATGTGATTGCATTGGAAATTTTCTTCATAGTTCACACAGAGAAGTTCCTACAACATATTTCCCTCGGTTTTTATTTTAATAACCTCTTCTATATAGTATCCTTTAACGTTGAGGAGATCTGTCTAAGCATTTATTAGGGAATCTTTCTGTCTTGCCCTGCCTTGTGCAAGTTATTCTGTAAACAATTTATTTTGATGGACATGTACTGAGTATGGAGAGGCTCAGCAGGAATGGGCTGGACAGCTCTTATCAAATGAGTCAATGTCAGCAAAGTATAGAACAGACTTTTTGGTCTGGAAGACCATACAAAAGTCTATTTATATTAATCACTGTGTTTCTTCAGCACCTGAATATGTGACTTTAAAGGAATTTAGAGAAAAAAAACTCCCCTGGCTTACTACGACAGCAATAGCAATTACCAGCAACAGCAATTCAGTCCTTGCTATTTTGAAATGACAGGTAACTAAAATTGTTACTTTTCCATTTGTTTTTTGAAGGGTTCCTAAAATGCAGAGGTAAAACCTGTCATCTCTGGTGTTATTATGTAGCTTGGAGAAGTAAATCAGGTATTTTATTAAACCTTAGCCAACACAAATATATCACCACTGAGGAATTCTATGAATACATATATTAAAATTTCTATAAATTGTATGACATTTTAAGAACATTCTGACAAGATTTTGAAAAAGAAGGAAGCTTACCAAGATGATCTGGACATATAACTGTGACCTGATTCTGTTTTCTTGAAGACTAACAAGTAAAGCATATACAACTGAGGTAAAGAAACTCTGGTAAAAATCAAAAGCCTGACTTTGCCTTCTGAGTTTTACTTGTAGTTTCATTATTAGAAAAACTTAGGCACAGCACTTGTTTCTGTCAGCCACCTCAAAAACTGCCAGTCTGATGCCAGTGGTAATCTGTGTAAGATATTGCTTTTAGCTGTCATTTTGGACATGTTCAAAAGACTTGGACTCAACTAGCTAAACGAAAGACTCCTTAAACTGAGGGCAAAAGAAAAGGGAGAAATAAGAAGAGGGTAGGAAATTCTGGTAAAAAAAAAAGAGTAATGGATTAGGTCAGCTGTAGAACTTGTAACTTTCAAAAGGCATCTGGCAGCCAGACCAACCTGACAGTGATCCTCGTGTCATCTGCTCTCTCCCTTTAGAACTGTCAGGCCATGACATCTCTGAGAGTCAGAATGATAACGGCACAGTGGTATTAATATAGCAGGCTCTAGAGTCCCAGACACAACCATGAAACTCATTTGCCTTAGCTTCACTTATTACTTGTATCCAAATCAAATTGTGATCATTCAGAATAGCCACCTGCTCATTATTTTGTCCACTAATTGACCCCCATTTTAAGCTGGGCAAAGAAGTTCATGAGTTTTTGTGTTCTTACATCTCCTACTTACAAGTGCAATCTCAGCATTCCCATTCTCATGACAAATGCAAAAATCTTTGATTTATTAGATTAATTCAATTTTTTTGCCCTTGGCAACTTTTTATAAACATTTCTCTGTTAAGGGATGAACTGCATTTCTGTTACTGGAACAGCTCCTCTGAGCTGTGTGCTAAATGTGTCTCCACTTCCCTGTACTTGACATGCAAGAGAAGTGAACTGACTGGGATACAATTCCAGGATGTTTGTGTCTGGGAAGCTGAAGAGTAATCAGACACATTCTTCTGGGGAACAGAGTCTGTGCTACACCTCCATCTTGCCTTTTCCTTATGAGTATCTTCAAGAGGGCATCATGACAACTGAGATTCACCTTCCAAGACAGAACGCTCCTTGGGATGGGAGGTTTCGCATCACCCAAAATGGGAAAGTGACTTCACTTGTTAGCAGGACAATTCATGAGCATTTCCACACTGATCCCGTCTCTTTCCCCCACATCTGCAAACTTATCTCCAAACTGATTTGTAGGTTCTGACACATAGCAATAAAATCAGCTCAGTGAAGATAACTCGACTTATAAACTGCAGTAACCAAGAGTCTTAATTTATTGTATCCCTTGAATACAGCATTGCTGTTTCAAAACTCTTATTGTGTCATACACATACCAGCTAATAATATACAGATTCATACTAACTACCTTAGAAAAATATGTGGCAATTTAACACATTTGTAGTAATGGCTTTCACTGCATGAAAAGCCTCCCTACTTAGGAGGTAGAAGCAGAGACATTCAGAACCAAAAAGATAACCATTTTTCAGAGATGACAGCTGTAGTGCATCCAGACAAATAAAGACAGTCCTGGAGATCAAGCACAAGAAGAGTTCAAAAAGGGCAAAGACTTTTTCTGCATCATAGCTCAGCCCAATCTGATTTCTGGAATGGTTCAGACAGCTGACCAGCTATCCCAGGCATGACGGGGGTAGTGTTGTGCAATAGCAGGTCCATCCAGCCAAGCTACCGTGCTTGTAGGACACCTTGCAGGGTCTGAGAGTTTATCTTCAGGTAGCTTCTCTAGAAACAACAGCAGTACAGTAACTTTACCTTGGTCTTTCTGCTTTAGTTAACCTTCAGAATAAGTGAAGCAAATTTCTTTCTGGCCAACCCACAACCAATCCCAGCAAGTAGCACTGTTCCCCCAATACCAAGTGACTTTCCTCCCTCTAGATTTCTTACCAATTTTCTTCCATACTCTTTCTAGTGTTTGTTTAAATATAAATCTCCTGGTTTTCATCATAGAATGATAGAATATGATGAGTTGGAAGGGAACCATCAGGATCGTCAAGTTCAGCTCTCGGCCCTGCGCAGGACACTCCAGGAATCACATCATGTGCCTGACAGCATTGTCCAAGCACTTCTTGAATTCAGACAGGCTTCCTGTTCTGATCACTTCCCTAGGGAGCCTGTTCCAGTTCCAAGGCGAGAGATTCTACACTTGATTGTTCTCCCTCTATACTTGATCATGCTCCCAGTCTGTCTCTGAAAAGCATGAGAATTTTGCAGATTATCATATCAAGCACTGAAACACACCACTGATCTTCTGCTGAGCTGCTACTCTTGCTCACCCTGAGCATCTGATCTCTAGGTGCCCAAGCATGGGGCTTCACTTAATGACATGAATGTCGTAACAAATTGTAAAGGATAATAACAGTATTTTTAATGTATAAAGGGTGTTTTGGCAGGAAGACTGCACACTGCGCATTGTTTTATGAGATTTCGGCCTTCAGGAACACTCAGTGATTTGGAGATCATAAGGAAAGAGAAAAACAATGCAACAGCCAGAAAGCTGGCTCAATGTGTCTTGGTGAGGGTGCTTCTGAATCAGTGGAAGTTCACAGAGGACACCAGTGATATGGAAAAAAGGGGAAGGACGGTGGGATGAAAGAGAGGGAGGAAAGAAGGAGAAAGAGAGGGAGCAAAGGAAGAAACAATGTCAATCTTTTCGGTCCTTGGTCTTGCTTCTCTTGGACTGAGAATTTTGTGATTGCCTTAAGAAGTAACAAGGGAAAAACATTTTGCACATTCACCTGCAGGTAATAATATCCCTCTCCTTAAAAAAACACAGTAAAAAGCAGCCCAGATATCTTCCAAGTGCCAGTACTTGGGCTGTTTTCCTGTGTTTTCTCAAGTACTGCCTATCTCTTGTCTCCTGCCTGTAGCAGAGAGCAGTGTGTAGACTGCAGAGCCCTTAATTCACACTGGGATCCATAACCACAGACCTGTCTTCTCTTCAAGGTCCTCCATGCCCAGTGCCAGGTGTCACATGTCTCTAGAGCATGACACCACAGTCTTACTTTGGGTTCACGCTCTTGCTTGGTGGCCTGGAAGGGCCCAGCGAAGCAGCTAAGCATTGAAAGGTGGGTCCCCAATCAGAGCACTGCAGTCAAGAAGGACTCACAAGGTGGCAATTTCACAGCAAGTCACAGCTTCTTGTTTTGCCGATCGTTTTCCACATGGTTCAATGCTCCATCACCTCCCCTGCATATGCCTGCTCTCAGGAGGATGGGTTACATAGCTTCATTTTGGCATCAAGACATACTTGTCACATTGCTGGCTAATCTAAATAAATGAATGTGCTTCTCTTTTTTCTATTCAACTTTTTCTTCTTATTCAGGATATTATATGGTAGGCAAAGGTAAAGATTTGAGCTAGTGTACCCCAGGAGTTCAGCTGCAGCAATGTCATCTATAATACTTGGACTGTCTTCAGAATCATCAAATGAATTAACACTCCAACTTGTCTTGCTTCGAACACATTTTAGCTACCAAATTTTTCCAGCTGTATGTAAGGTCACTGTAATTTATTTATTTTAGTCTCTGAATATTGCAGTGCATTTTTTTTTCTTTATGTCACACTACTGCTCCCTGCTGCCCAAGTCTATTTCAGATTCACACATCCATTTTACACCACCTAAGCATGAGACAGATCGTATAATGACTGAGGGTAACTGGCTCCTCAGAAGCAGGGGGGCTGTCAATGAGATGTTTGTCGCACCATGATTAATTAGTGTGAAATGCCCACAGAGATTCAAAAATCATGATTAATTACCAGAAAATGCACAGAGACCTTAAAGACTAAATTCTACTACTTTCTAAGTTTACCCAAGAGTTCCTGTACATCCTGCATCTGGGGACATTTGTGCAACACACAATCAACAGATAAAACTCCCACAGAACATATGGCAAATTGTCAGGAAAAGGCTACATAAAAATAGCTTGTAGTAAGCTGTGCCAGTATGTGTAGATAGTCAATGGCTGAGGTGTCAATAGTCTATTTCTTTAACTTCTGTTTTATTTTACCTAGAAGATATTAATTTGTTTGCAAAGGAAAATACCTTTAAAACAAGAAATTGCATTGTTGGTGGTGTTTTTTTCTTTATTTGTCCTGCTCGAAGACATAACAGTTACCATAAGGTTAATGTCCTTTCTGAGCAAAAAATGCTAGATCCTATCAGTATAATGCATTTCTTTTCTATTTTATTCAGCACAGAGGCTGAGGAGATTAATAAGCTTTGGTATTTTGTGTTAAGCTTATTAAGGATCTAAATTTTAATAGGTTTGAAATCATCTTCTGAAATCCCACATTAAAAGAAAAGCTAAGAGCAGCTTACTCCATTTACCAGGAGCTATCCCAAAGACTTTTATCGTTCACATAAAATCCAGAAACCAGACCACAGTGTATCACGTGGTGAGGCGGAGGTTTGTCAGTTCACCCAGACTTCTGCCACATTTGGCTCTTGCTGGATTCACGACAGCCTCCTCCCACCTTGCAGATGAGTGCTCATAAGCACGCTCATACTTCACCAGGTAGAAGGAATCTGGATGGGGAAGAAGACTTGGCAGTGGGGGTGTCTGGTACCTGCACAGACAAGCAACCAGAGAGCACACGGACTGTGTTAACTCTTTCAGGTGGTAAAACCCCATCAAGAGCACAGTCTCTTTGAATGAGAAAAATGTATTATACCAATCACTTCAATCCTTCTCCAGTTTTCCATGCAAAACTTCACCACACTTTCAATGCATTTAAGTCAAGTGCACTCAAATTAAGCCCTTTTAAAAAGTTTCAGTTCTGTAACTCTCAAAATTGTTAGTGAATTTTATCACTGGGCTTTCTGGGAGTGAATTCTTTCTGACATGTCCTGGTTTCCTTCTGCTAACTGCAATCCATTTAACATAGCCTTACAATGTTCATGCCCGGCATGTTGCTGTTGCAGTTAAAATCACCGGGAAAAATGGGTGCTCTGAGAAGTGGTATTCCTTCTCAAGACAATTTACCCAACTTTACACCAGCTTATATAAAACCAAGAATTGTAGAGATCTTTGAGTACACACACACTTGGTCTAAATTCTAGGTACAGAGTAACCCTTTAGTAGCAGGTACATTATGCACAGGGATTTCATCCTACACAGAGGTTTGGTAGAAATAGCAATTGTTTTCTTTTAGCAGACCTGTAAGAGAAAGATCAAACAATTAGACCTGTTAAAGCTGATAAAACTCCCTTTCCCTTGCCTTCAGAGCTTTTCACTTCCTACAGTTTTACAAACCTGGCTGAAGACAAACTGCTGAGAGGACACTGTGAGCATCAAATCTATTCCTTTGGGATTTTATTAAAAAACAAAAGAATTTAAAGAATTTTAATAAAGAATAAAAGAGAGGTGGGTTCAAGTGTGAAAGAAAGAACCATCAAAATTAGAACCATCAAAATTTGAGGGTGGGAACATCCCACCCTCTACTGTTTAGACATTTTCACCCATATAACGTTTTTCTTTCAGGAACAGCTATCAAAAAGTTCCAACCTAAGCCTAAGGATGAAGTAACTCACCAGAGGGGTAGCTGTAAACAACGTGGTATGTCTAAGAAGTGGGTCAAAGACCAAGCATCCTCCCTCAATTAAGTAATTACAAGATGACAACACAGAGCTGAGCTAAGAGTAGAGAATTACAGGGAGTACTGGAATTTTCTAAGAGAAACAGAAAAATCTGAAAATAATTACAATCTATAATTTCAAAGAAGAGACCCACTGGTACATGAATTGGGTAGATGTCCTTCTGAGAAATTGCTCCAGCCTGCTAAACTCGGTCATAGTAGCTGGAAGGCTGGCCTTTCTTCTCCACACCTCGTACAAGCCAGTTGTTTAAGTTGCAAATGCTCCTTTAAAATGCTCAGGCTGTGAAAAAAATAAAACCAACACATTGGCATAAAGAAGTGCAACTATGAGGAACAGCTTTTTAATGGGAGAGCATGGGAGAGCACAGATGTTCTGCGCACAATGGCTATGGTTTAGATTGAAAAGTGCCATTGTTTGGCCATCATTTCAAATCACGATACTCTAAAGGAGAGTTTTCAGGACATACACACTTGAGGAGCACAAAGCTAAGGTAGAGCTAAATTGTTATATCTGCTCCGCTCTGAGTGAAAAGAAAATGGTTTTCATGTGCATGAAAAATAAAAAATGGAAAATCATAATTGGCATGGGAAGGGAGACCAGGAGTGAAAGGCAAAGAGCGTGGACAGCAGCAGCCTTGCATCACTGATGGAAAGAAAAGAAAAAAAAAATAACATTTTTTCCCCAAAGCTGGCACTACTGCAATGGGTAGACGCTTCCCTGGAGCCTCCAGGCTGGCTACGCACTGGCACTGGAACACGAGGAAGAGGGAAAGGCATATGAACACCCAGTGTTTGTTTCACTAGGCAGAGGTGCCCAAGTCAGCCATGCCATACCACTGCACAGATCCCCTCTGCCACAACACCACAGAGATCTTGAACATTAGGGCTGCTGCCATAAGTGAGCAAAGCCTGCCTTCTTGACAGCAAAGTCATTAGCAACCACTCATGGTGAGCACTCATACTTCTTTTATTTGTCTTGCACTTCACAACAACCTCTGTACATGCTCTGAGTTAGGGATGCTGGATTGGACCTCCCAGTTGTGGTGGTAATAGAAGTAATACCTTATATTTTATCAGCCAGTAAATGAAGTATATCAGCCACAGGTCCACAGCTCTTCTGCAGTACCTACCTTAACTTGAGCATTTCAGATCAGCTGTATATGGCAACTCTTCTCTCTCCCTTGGAGAAACAGTCATAGAATCATGGAACGTTAAGGGGTTGGAAGGGACCTTAAAGAGCATCTAGTCCCAACCCTCTCCACCATGGGCAGGGATACCTCCCACTAGACCAGGTTTCTCAAGGCCTTAATCAGCCTGGCCTTGAACATTGCCAGTGTTGGGGCACCCATCACTTCTCTGGGCAACCTGTTCCAGTGTCTCACCACCTTAACAGTGAAAAATTTCTTCATCATATCTAGCCTAAATTTCCCCTCTTTCACCTTGCACACATTAATCCTTGTCCTATCACTGCAGTTCCTGACAAAGACTCCCTCTTTGTCTTCCCTACAGGCCTCCTTCAGATACTGGAACATTGCTATGAGATCTCCACACAACCTTCTCTTCTCCAGGTGAACAGTCCAAACTTTCCCAGCCTGTCTTCCTAGGAGAGGTGCTCCACTCCTCTTACCAGCTTCATGGTCCTCCTCTGGACTGGCTCCAACAGTTCCATGTCCTGGTTCTGCTGGGGGCACCAGAACTGGACACAGCACTGTTGGTGGGGTCTCCCAAGAGCAGAGGGGAAGAATCACCTCCTCCAACCAGCTGGCCATGCTCCTTTGGATGCAGCCCAGGATTCTGTTTGGCTTTCTGGGCTGCAAGGGCACACTGCTGTCTCGTGTTGAGTTTTTCATCAACCATCACCCTCAAGTCTTTCTCCACAGTGATGCTTTAGGATTTTAGCTTTCATATTTTCATATATTTCTAGTCCTGCATTTTTTAGTGTATAACTCTGAGCTCCATGTAGAGTGTTAGCTACTGCTTTTCCCATTTTGGTCCAACAATTCCNGACACAACAATTCCTCTCTAGGCCTGAGAATCAAGGACACCTCACTGTCTCAGGCCCTGAGAAATGTAAACGAAAGTGAGTTGGGGGGGAGCAAACTAAGAGAATGGGACTCCATTACCTGAAGCTGTAATTGGATAATTAACCTCTGATATGCAAATGGACAAAACTTATATCTGTCCGAAAAATGTGTGACTGTGTCCATCTTGGGTGTAGTCTCTGCGAGACTCCTGCACTGCCCAAGGTGCACCCTGTGAAGGCCTTTCAATAACTACCTACCCTTTATCCTTTAGCTCTGTCTAGCCTCTGTTCCCCTCTGTCTGGCCTCTGTTCCCAGTCAGCCTCTACAAGGCATCAACAGGACTGCTCTCAATCACCTCTCTGCCCAACCAGTAGGTGTTTCTGGGATTGCCACAAATGTTACCCTCTGGATACTGTATTTATAAAGAGGAACAAGTACCAGTCAAACTCATTGGTGCTTAAAGTAGGAAACTTTGAAGGCCTCTATAAAATAATGCTTCTGGGGAATTTACCTTCCCAGTCAGCAAGGGCCATGAATCCTGATTATACAGGTCAGTTACACAGCAGATAATTATTTCCAGAGTTGCAAACAGACCAACAGGCTCCCCAAATCTGTTTCACCAGCACTTGCCTACACTAATTGTCCAACAGAAACCGGGAATTCCAATTAACGAGCAATAAACATGATTTTTCCATATACTTCACCACTATAGAAAAAAAATGGGATAGAAAAATCTGAAGAGTCATGATAAGATGATAAGACAACTACAGTGAAAAGAAATCCAGGTATATTCTGATTGCATAAAAACTGTCAGATTTATCCCACTGCAAATCATGGGAAAAGAATTGCCAATCAAGAGCAACTTTCTTCTCCAGACAGAAGGGAAGAGGGAGATAATGTGTAGAACCGATAAGAATTTTCACTGGTCAGGAAAAATACAGAAAGCAGAAAAGCCCATTAATTCGTATTCTTCAGGATAATGCAGGTGTCCTTTGTACCTTTCTTTTGCTTATCTCTTTCTGCTCTCTCCTTTTTGCTTCTTTACACAGCTGTCAATTTGGGACTGAAAGTGTCAAGATGCTCTTCAAAAAATTTGATCCCACAGAAGATATGGAAAATGGTCAAAAAGCCTTGGCTAAAGAAGCTCTGGCTCCCACTCCTCATACTCGTCCCAGTCCTCCTCCTTTCACCACTAGACATTGTGGAAAGGAGGCAGAGGTTGGTTGTGCTGTTGGAGGCAGAGGTATCTGCACCACACAGGAAAACTCAAAGCCTGGCTTAAATATAGTCACAGATTGTTGTTGGTTTTTAAAGTTAGCTCATAAAGTTGTGTTTTATAACATGCATTAAGTGAAGCAGAAAATTAATCATGGGTTCTTGTGGGAAAAAGAATGTTATCATGGGCCTATAATGGAATTTCACTTTTAAAATATTTTTCTGTGGATGTAACAGAAATCTCTTTCCGTCTCGGCTACGATTCATATGGATACATTGCTGGGAAGGCCATTCTCCTTGCTGTAGAATAATCAGGAACTGGGTGAAAAGTAACTTTATGAGATTCATTAGCAGACAGCAAAGAGAGACTGAGTAGAATACCAGCTAATATTATTTTGGTTTTGGAGTGTGCATACATCATTGCATGTGTCCAGCCAAATTGTTCTTAGAAACAAGTAGATGTGACAATAAAAAACACCATTCTGTTCTGTCCAAAACTATCTGCACCTCAATGGTCCGAGAAGCACAAACAGAAGGGGCAGAGCTGACTAACTTCTGCCGTTAAAGTAAACGTGCCAGCATCCTCAGTACTTCCAACATTTCAGCTTTGTTAACTGCAATAGGGTTGCCTAAGCTACACCGCTACGCAGGATTTTGCATTTCTATTAACATTCCTCTGCCAGGCAGAGATCTTGTTAAGGTTCATTAATCTTTAATTATGTTTTTAAAACCCTGTAGCCGCAGTAAATAGCAGTAGTTTATAGTCAGCTGTGAGAAGTAATATTAACCTCCAATCTGCATACACCAGTCTGCTCCCGTACATTAAGCACCTAGCACTGTTCACCTTCTCTACCATTTTGCCTTGCACAAAATTTACATCATCCCAGTACTGTAGATTGGTATTTATACGTAGGACTCACAGCCTGCATATGCACACAAAATCAGGGCTAGAGGGTAATAAGGTAAGGAATAGTAAAGACTGGAATAAGAAACGGAGGCAAATGAGAAGGAGGACAGACAATATGATATAGAGCAGCCCTGGGGAGCTAAGGAAGAAGAGATGATGCTTCAGTCGATTCCCTTTCTATAACCCATACTCATTTATAACTTGAATCGATGAATAAGCGAGTATTTTTCCTTCCAGCTATCCTGCTAGCTGTAAGTGTAAAAATATGGTAAACATCCTCTCCAAAATGCATTCCTTGTTTCTCGTCTCCTACTGTGCACAGAAACTAGTTACATTCATTTTAAAATACTTCCTGCCTGAGTTCTTTAGCCTCCTCAGATATGAGAGCAGAGACTTAATCACTGTTTAACTTCCAAGCTGGTTTTGTCACTTGATTTAAACATAACTCCCAGAAAGCTTAGTCACTGTAAGATCCAAATTTGTGAGACATCAAGCACCATCCTTGAGCCTTAATGCCCTCAGCTGCCTTTGTCTTCTGAAGGGGCTGAGGATAAGGTCCTTAAAAGCAATCACCAAGAAGTCATGCCTAAATACTCTTTCAATTAGGGCTTGATCCCACAGGCAGTTATGTGCTGGAAGTGCAGAAACCAAGGGCTGGCGCTGAATACTTAGTGTTTGTTTAGTGCCTGGGCAGTGAAGCTCGATAACAGAGTGAGCAAATACAGAGAGGAGGGAAAAAAGCATCTGGCAACATAGCCAAATTTGTGCAGCCTCGTGCTGAGTCCTGCAGAGGAGGGGCATGTGGGCACGCCCAGCATGAGAGGCAGTCATGACACTAAAATGAGGAATTTCAGGTGCTGCCTGTGTGACAGAACCAGCAGTTCGCTCAAACACGACCACATCAGAAATGAATCCACAGCAATGACACAGTAAAGACCAGAAGAAATTGAGGGGCCATTTTTTTCCTAATATTCAGCAGTCTGTTGACCCCATTCATGCACAAGGCAGCTTTTATGCTGTTCCAGGAGATCACAGCCTGTGATGGACTGCAGCATTAAAGTCTGCCTGGCAGCCCTGCAAGCAGCTTGGTGCTGCTCTCCCACCAATCAAGATCCTGTGTTGCTTCCTCATAGATTGTCCTGGGAGGGCGAAACAAACACAAGGACCATCAGAAAAATAGTTTTTATCCTCTTCTGGTATTTTCACTCTCATTTTACATTCATTTTCTGTCTGTTTAGCCTGCAGGTTTGTGGAGGAGCATTTGCTGAAACAGCAAATTCTTGCGCAAGCTATAGACTAAGAATTTGTAGAAATTATTCAATGCATAAGGAATAAATTAAAAGGAATCAGATAATTAGCAAAAAGAAAACAGAACAAAATTACATTAGTCATCAGCTCTTCCTAGCAGTTCTTACCCTGGAATGGCTGATGGCTGTTTCACACACATTAACTGAATCTTCCACTAGTTCCAGAGACCTCACCACAGTCACTGTGATGTCCCTTGGGAGCTCTTTGACCGCCATCAGACCTCATAAGTTACCATGGACAGTCAGTGCAGGCCAGCTGCCTGACCAGGAACAGTAGTGACAGTGAGACCAGCAGGGTTTCACTGACAAGGCCCAACCTCAGAACCTCCATGAGGCCATCAAGCCCAAGCTGGGGTAGCAACAAAGCTAGCCCAAACCCTATGGCCACTACATGAGTTAACAGGCATGGGTTGAAAGCTCTCCGTTTTGCAGATTTCTCACAAACTTATTGAGAAACACAGATAAAATTCATTTGTGCTACTTATCTCAGCTGGACATTCGGTCAGCATGATCTTCTTGCTATTCCCAGGTTAGACTGTGAGAGCTACTAATTGCCCTCCTCATAGTCACATGAGAAAAGCTGCCTTTAGTCAGATTAGCTTCAATATTGAATAAAGAAAGTTTGTCTGTGATCCTTGTCTGAAAGCCAGCCATCAGTTAACCTCTTTTGGTGTCCCTAATAAAGTTGATTATACCTATATGAATTTATATCACTGAAAAGGGAGTTCAATTTCCCTTCAAACTCCAGTACTTTCCCTAGGAGTTAATGACTGATGTGTTCAACATCCTCTTTCTCAGCTGCATAATTGCTCTTCTTTCCACACTTCATATCTCTTCTGCTTTCAGTGACAATTTTTGTGTCTCAGAGCTGCCCTCGGTGGAACCATACGCCTTCAGGTGCCCTCTCTGTCAGCTGCCAACCTGCCCTTCTCTGCCTCTGAAATTTTCTCCTGGAGATTTAATTTGCAAAACACAGTGAAAGGGGAAAGCGGCCACTGTGGTGCCAGCAGGAGAGATTTGATCTCTACAGGATTTTGGTAGATACCTGAAGATATGCAGGTACCCTGAGATAACCTTCAGAGAGGGTATGCATGGATTTAACATGGATCTTCAAACATCAGGTATGGAAAACAAAAATATGTGGATTTCAACTGGGATTTAATTTTTTTTTTCCTTTAGGGAGTTGTGCTCATCCGTTCAAACAGCTACTGGTGCCATCAAGGACAGAGACCAGTAGGCATCTCCTGGTGGTCATCTTTATCCCCCATTAATTCCTAACACTTTCACCCTGTATGTATGTTATACCATATGAAAACCATTCTCCTCCAAAAGATCTGACATCTTCACTCCAGCTGCCCTGGGAATCTCTTTAGCCCACTGCAAATTGAATGGAAATGAAATGTCATTGCCTGGCAAGATGGAGAACAGCAGTCCAAAAATACTTACTAGGCTGGTGGCTACCAGTGTCACCTAGAAGGTCCTACGCCTGGCTTTCAGGGCAGACACTTCAAGGTTCTCATGAAAGGAAATTGGAGAAAGGACCACCAGTTTTCAGAAAGCTCTCATTTGAGTGACCAGCTCTGGCAGAAGTTTCAGGCTGCAAAACAGAGTGAGATGCAAATATTTCCCAACCAGTGCACCCAGGGCTTTTTTGTTGGCTAACCAAGGAGACTCTCAACTCAGCATTCTCACTGTTTTCAGGTACCTTTCTCTATCATGTGTAATGGCAGGGTGCCCAGGCACCTCAAATGGCAAAGAGAAAGCATCCCAGTAGATGTCAGCTAAAAATCAGGAATTGCCCTGCACAGTCCACCCTGGGGAAATTACATACCATAGAACATCATGCCCATTATATAAACTGGGGGATTTTATATATTGTGAGGAGCCAATTGCTGCTCAGGGACAGGCTGGGCATTAGTCAGTGGGTAGTGAGCAATTGTTTTGTGCACCACTATCCTCTCTTGGGCTTTATTCCTCTCTGTATTTTTATCTCCTTTTTCATTATTATTAATTAGTGTTATATTTCACATTATTTCAGTTATTAAACTGTCCTTATTTTAACCTATAGGGTTTACATTTTTTCCAATTCTCCTTCCCCTCCCACTTGAGGGGAGAGGCAGAGAGGAGCCTCTGCGTGGCACTTAGTTGCTGGCTGTTGTTAAACCATGACAGAAGTCAGTGTGCCTGCTGTGCCCTGCGCTCAGGAGCTGTTATCGAGCCGTGGGTCTGCCTTTGTTTGCCCGAGCAGCACGTATACACTGGAGCTGCATTAGCCTGCACCTCGCTGCTTGCTGATAAAAATGATGAATTATCCAGTTCATTTTGGCTCTGTGTAGAGCTATCAAGACTCTCAATATGCAAATGGGTCTTGTTTATCATATGATAGATACTGTGTAATGTAGCACCTAAATTACACTGAGTTTGCAATACCATCTGGTTTCATCTTTCATTATATTAGAGGAGCACTGTGTTATATTTGACCTGAAAATTGGCACAGGAATAAAGCAGGGCCATGGATGCAGTTCGAAGTGGTAAGAAACTCTGCTCCTTCACATGAGGCAAGCAAGTTTCAGACATAATTCTCCTTTCTCATCTTCAGATATGCAAAATAGCAATTACCAAGTAGGCCACAGCAAAAATCTAGTGTTATGCCCAGGTTTACCTGGAAGGAGAGTCAGGTGACATTGTGTCCTGGGTTGCAGCGTATTCTATTACCATCTTGAGGAGCTGTTAAAACCAGGCGGGGCTGTGTCCCTTGCCTCCTCTGTCTGGACTATCTTCTGTTAATGGGCCAGCTGTCAAAACCGGGTGGGGCAGCGTTCCTTATCTCTCCCATGATCCATCCTCCCTCTAGGGGGGATATCTCCTGTTCATGGGCCATCTAGTCTCACCACAGGACTGATAAAATTACATCCTCCCATTGTGAGATGCTCTGCCCAGAGGGAGGAACCAAGTATCTCATCCTGGATATAAGCTAAGATTTTGAACACCAGAGTCAGCCCTTACCTACTGGATTCCCAGAGGACAAGAGCTACCACTGGACCTTCAGGTGAAGACCAGACCTTTTCTACAGGATCACTGCTTCAACAGAACCATCTTCAGCAGAACACTGGAGGACTGCAGCCACCATTTTATCGGACTGTTACCAACACCCTGACTGACAGGGTGTCAGGTTGTATCCTGACTCTGTCAGTGGTTTCTTTTTGTACTATTGCATTTATTTTAGTTTTTCCTATTAAATTGTACTTCTGACTTGGAGTTTCTCACTGGTTTTGCTTTCAAACCAGCACACATTGTCATAGAAGGAGTGTCCATTCAAATTTTCTTATGTGGCAGAAAAAGACTGACACATGGTAGAAGGAAAGCCGGTGAACATTCAGAGGAATAGTCTATAGATATTAAGTTATTTTTGGTTTGATAAGATCTTAAGACAGAGTAAAGAAAATATTTCCATTAACTTTTAGCAAACTCTAAGTCTTCTCGTTGATGCCGAACTAATTTTTGCTTTTAAGTATTCTTCACATATACTTGTAGCTCTCTAGCCTATTATGGTATAACTATATAGATTTGTAGCTAGCATTTTACCCACTGTATTAGACAGAAAGACAAAGCACATTCCCAAAGGCCCCTATCCTGTCTTGCTTCCTCTGGGAGCTAAGGACAAGCCACTCTCCCAAGACACTTTCTCATAAACAACTGTCGAGAGGGGGGCTCCAGAAAAGGGTTGAACCAAGGGCAAGAATTATCTTATCACCTGCGCTTCTAATTGGGGATTCTTGCCAATGATGCTAATTTGCTAAACTTATAAAACTATATTGGGCCTATATCATGTGAGCATTTTTCCATACTTGCCTCTGGAGGCCTCCAATTGAAAAACCAGATTTTATATTACTGCCTATATTAATACTATCTTGAAAGTGTGTTGTTTTATTTCTAGATCTTTAAGGCATCTCTGTGACTTCAAAGAAATGATGGGCTAATATACTTTTTTTAATTGGTAAAGACGCTCAAGGAAGTTGACCATTTCTCCTCATTGTCTACATTTGACTCAATCAGACAAAGCACTTTGAGTACAAGCTCCTCTTGCAGACCAGCTCTCTGACTGTCTGATTAAACTACAGAACAATAATTCATCATTGTCTGTCCATTCCCACTTTACTGACTGTCTAATTAAAATGATTTTTATGCCCAAAG
The DNA here is from genome assembly GCA_013398955.1 of Callaeas wilsoni. NCBI lineage: Eukaryota > Metazoa > Chordata > Aves > Passeriformes > Callaeidae > Callaeas > Callaeas wilsoni. The sequence goes on along the minus strand of VWPU01002782.1, from coordinate 60,650 downwards.
ATAATTGCTTTCTTCTATTATTACTCTGAAATGTTAATACAATCTAGCTCACCAGTCTCTGTGTCTACCACTAGAGACAATAAATAAATTAGATACAGAAAAATGACGTTTAAATAATATTATGATTGAGTCATAAAACTATAATAGCACAGAAATTCCAGCTAAGGCCACAGAGTGTTGCCAAAGATATTTGCGGTACATATGGCTGGTTGTTTCTTAGAGTCCCAGAAAAGGCCATGCTATACACCCTGGGTGCTTCATTAGCAACACATTACTGGCTGTATAGAGTCAAGTGAAACAGAAAATCATTTTACAATGGTGATTATTTTTCATGTCAGTACTTACGATCAGTCCTCATCCTGCAGCATCAGAAACATGTGGATCAGAAGATATTGACAAATGTTGGCTCGTCAGTGGAATCCTCTTGCCTTAATTATCTTGTTAGTTTATAAATTGTTTAAAAATGTTTTTTAATGTGGTCTATCTTTGTCTAATGGCCCTTTGATAGAGGTAGTTGCACCATATTAATGCCCTCAGAAGGCAGAAGTAGCAATCAAAAATAGAATTGCCACAAACGAGCTGTTTCTGTAAAGAGCAATCAAGTCAATATAAACATTGGATATTTTAATTTTAAATACCCAGAATATTTTTTCTCTTTCTTATTGGTTTTTAGATACCATCACCACCAGCCCATACTCAATATGTTGCTATTTCCTACCTTCGTCACTTTTCCTTCTTCTGTGGTATCTGATTATTCTGGTCCCTAATCAGCCCCAAGCACACGTGTACATTTGTACACCCATGGGCACAGGCAGTACCACTTTGACTGTAATGCATTTGGGGCTGGTCAGGTGCATCTCATTCAGCCTCAAAAAGCTACAGCATGCAGATCAGCAGGCCTAGCTGAACAGTAAACTTCAAAAGTACCCATGCACTTTCTGTCTTTTCCTTACCCTATGTTTTTAATGATAATTGCATTAGCTGTCTGATCTCAGCAGGCCTTTTCAGTGAAACCTGTAGAAAAGAAGGGCAAACATATTGGCCTTACCAGAGATAGATGTTGAAAATCTTCCATCCTTGCAGACCGAACTGCAGAACACTGCAACAACCAGTATTATCATCACCTGAAACCCTCACTCCTTCCAACCTTGATCCATGTTTTTGGGGCTTGCTGTAAATTTCCATAACATCAAAAAAACTTCAGACTTTGCTTTATGTCTCATCCAAGCTGGTCCCACAAGCAGGAATTTTATTTTAAGATCTCCTGAGATCTCAGAATAAAACATGAAAAGTTTTAGGTCTATAAGTTACTTGAGGTTATTTCCAGATATTTTTATGGTTTACTTTCAACACCCTATAGTTAAATTCATACCAGCTACAAGCAACTTGGTTTTAAAATATAAGGGCAATGAAAAGTAATGGCAGATTTACAGGAGATCTTCGTATCTTAGTGTAAAGGTAATTTGCTGTCATAGCCTGACAAAGACCTTGGAACACAAAGCCCTGCTGCTGTCTTCCCTTCCCAACCGGTGGTACTGTAGATGCAGTACCATTCAGTACCACTGAAATGGCCCTCATGCAATGCTCTCCATCTCATCCCCACTGGTTTTCTGTCACACATGCAGCATGATGAACTTCAAAAATAATTGTGTCCCTTCAGAGACCTGGGTGTCCCATCCTTGTCCCTCATATGTCCACATCAAGCTGTGGGTTTAATCAACTCAAAATCGTTTGACAGATTTACCAAAATAATTTTCAGGGGATCCTTAGACAGCATCAAGACACCAGTGAAAATGTAGGAAGCAGCCGTTGTAATCTGTCTTTTGCAACACAGACTTTTTTTCCTAAGTAGGGCTATATTCAGCTTGCATGAGGAGAAAGGAAGAGATCTCTAGGGGAAATTGTACCATATTTCTGTTTCATCCCAGCATTATCAGCCTCTAAATCTAAATGCTTAGGGAAAAGGTTTCTGACTTTAAAAAAAGGGAAAGTTCCCTTAAGACTTTCCTGACCTTTTCCCTCTCACATGGATGTATACATGTACCTTCCAGGGACTCCGGCTCATTTCCCACTGCTGGAATCATCCATGTGGACATACCACGTAGCCCATCTGCTCCTTAAATTAAGTCTGTGCTGCTTCATGAATGCACTAACTATAATAATCTTTAATTAGTATAGATTACAGCTAGGTATTACTGATATCCCCTATAGCTTAAAGTATACACACTACTTCACGCTCCCTCTTAGAACTAAGAATCTGATATGCTCATTGCTAAAAACCTTCACAGGCAAAAAAACAGCAAAACAAAAAATACAGACAAAAGAACTGAGACAAAACAATTGGTGTGAGAATTCAGATTCAAGTTTTCAACTCCCTGCCCAAGACTTCCAATAGTAATAACTGAAGACAAAAAAGATCACAAAAATATTAATGTCTCTCCTCTGTAGATGGCGAGGAAGCCAATGCCTTATTCTCAAAAAAAAAGAAAAAAAAAGTAAGAAGAGCTCTACCTTTTCAGCAGTTTGTAGTCCAAGGCTTGATATTAATAGTAGACCAGCTGCTAGCTTGGAGAGAGTTATTATATTATTTAAGCTATATAATATTTATCATGGAACAGATGCTTACAATGTCTTTCTAGCTATTAAATCTTTACCATGATAGTATAAAAGACAGGGAGTTATTCAAATGGTAACTGAGACACAAAGAAAGCAAATCTTGCAAAGCTTACATGGAAAGTTTGTCAGATTAGAACCTTTGAACTACAACCCAAACCTCAGTTCCCTCCTTTCCTCCCTGATTTGCATGAATACCTGATTAAGACAACCTTGGAAATTGCCTCGAAAAATCATGTCAGACATTGAAATGGGACTTTAGTTTTTATTTTTTTCAATTCTAATCTGCAGTGTCTTGGTTTACAGTTTAAGCCACTCTATTGTATACAGCAGGTTATCCTTATCAGTCACTGACTGTAAAAGAAGCTCTTAATAGAAGATACATGCACACATTCCTAGGATAGGTGGGATTATATTTCTTCTTGAACCTTTTCTCAAATCTAGGACAAAGCATTCTACCATGATTACAGACTAAAATGTGAAGTTTACAAAAACAAATGCTGGACTGTTTGCAGAAAAGAAAATTTCAATATATTGCTCCAAGTTTGTGGAATTCCTTCCAGCTTTAGCCTGTAAAATACTGCTACTTTGAGGATATAGCACCTACTTTGTGTATTATTAAAAAAAAATTTCTGTAAGATTCCATTATCAAAAGCAGGAGCATAAATATGCAGAAAAGTAAACTTCTGGAAGTGCAAATACTGCAGTGTATCCTTTGAATTCTAGAGGAGCTGACTGATGGAAGCAGGAGAAAAACAATCAATTTAACTTGACTCCTTGATTTTTCTTGCAACGATTTTTTTATTCTCCCATCTGAAAATATCAGTTTTCTCCTAAATTAGACATATTAAGACAAAATGCTCCAAGTCAGGCTTTCAGAGTTCCCTAAGCATTCTGCTGTTGTCTTTAATCAGTGTTGGTCAAAATGGAGTGCAGAACTACCTTCTGCAGGGCATAGCTTCACTATGTGGATAGTTTGGATTGCATTGGATTGGGCTGAGTTATAAGCTTCACTGACAGGTGAACGTGCTTTAGATTTTCTGAATATTTGTTTTCATTGTTTTTATTTGCTCTTAATTTTTATTATTTTATTCAGAATGACAAAAATAACGAGTAACATCTTTTCTAACAGTAGCAATTGATAGCAACATATGAATATTGAATGAATTAGGTGGGAAAGACTAAATTAATTTGTTCTGGTCACGGTCTGAATTTTTTTCATTTGTCAAAAGCATTACTTTTATTCCCTCACGGAGCGGGAGAGAACTGCTGGACACATCTCCTTCATGCAGGATTGAGTAGAAGTTGTTATTTTGCTTGCAGGAGGAGATAGCAGTCCAAAACAAGCCTGCACAGGGCTGCTCAGAAATTGAGCTGCATGAGCTAGGTCCTGGTAGAGAGCAATGTGTGCATCTGCAGACAGACACAGCAACAGGAAAGCTTACAGAAAAAACAAAACAAAACACCAAGTATCAAGAAAAGAAAATTGGGTCCTCAATGAAAAGAAGCATTTTGATACAGTGTTGCCTCTACAGAAGCTTGAAATTGTGACTGAATAAATTATTTCACTTTTATTTCTTCGCTGTTCAGGTGAGATCTGGTGAACGCTTTTTCTCAAGAAAAAGAGGTGAGCAATTCCTCGTTCCAGGAGGAGCTGCCCACAAACCCCGGACATTGGCTGCCTGCAGGAGTCACAGGGAGCACCAGAGAAACAGAACATAAAAAACACTTATGTTCCTAGCAGGCCAATCCAAAGCAATACATTTCACAACCAGTTAACAAAAAAGGGTATAGACTGGCAGTTTTGAGCCCTCCTGCTGGAAGTGCTTGTGTGGATCTCATGAGAAGCCGAGAAAGTTCCACTCAGTTCACTAACCGGTCATAAGTCAATAGCATAGCCCAGCTGCAGCCTCTCTGCCAGGCCTAACAGCTCTAGGCATAGATCCCAGGCAGATCAACAGAACTGAATTTACAGTGGAACTGTTTGGAATAACAAATTAAGAGAAAGAAATCAGGATATGCTCAAAATTATATTCCATGAACGCAAAGGGAGGTCATGTGTTGCATATGTTATTTTTTGCAGATAAGAAATTCTATCCCAGCTCTAAATTAATCATGTTTCATCAGAATGGTTTTGCATATCAATAAAGCTGCATTGCTTAGGAATTCAGGTATTTCATAAGAATTTCATAAGAAAGTGCAAATTTTTAGCATCTAGACTTCCACATCAGAATAAGATCCTACAGTTTCATAAGGCAAGATTAAATTTATAATTGCAAGTTGCAATCACTGTGCTGAAAAGAATGTCAAGCTGAAAGCCTACCTGCCCTGTAATATTGCAGGAAGGATTTCTTAGCCTGGAGCTGAAGTGCTGAAGTGATTGATCTGTTGTTTAAATGCCAGGGAAAGCTTTTAAGACTGGAGACAGAACAATAATGCAGGCTGGTGTTTCTTTGAAATGGGGCTGCTCAACAGAGATAATTCAAAATGCTTATCCTTTTGCAACTTTAGTTACACCTCACTCTAAACTTTTCTTTTTCTGCTACATTACAGCCTGAGAGAAAAAAAAAAAAAAAAAAGCCAGAAAGAATAAAGGTCCCATTTCATCCCTTAAAGTATTTTTAGGGCATGCTCATAACCTTTTTACTGCTTGGGGCTTGCTTTACTGCATTAATGCAAACATGAAACTGTAAGGCCACAAATGAAGAACACCAGCCACAGCACGCTAGTCAGATGTAACAAAACATCTTGATGCAAAGGTAGATGACACAGAAAAAGTAGACCAATGACATAATCTTGTTGGGTCAATTGTCAAAAATATTGAGCTGTCCCAGCTCCTTTTACAGAAGATACAGATGGAGCAGATTTTAGTCCTAAATAAGCTGTCTTCCACACCCTACTCTACTTTGCAAGTTTCAGTCCCACCAGGTTTTTGGAGCATAGTGAGCTCAGACCAGGCACTTTTGTATTTCACTCTGCTTCACTCTTTATTGAGGAGCTGTTTTTCCTCCCAAAAGAGAGTCATACTGTGAAGTGGGGAAAATGTCAGGTGTCTTTGGCCTCCTAAAGCCTGTTAATGGTGTCCCAACAGCCCTAATTTTTGTAGCCCTGCTGATCTAAAGTAATAGGTCCCAAAAGAGAGACACATTGGTTATAAGTTGAGACACAAGAGAATGGTGGGAATGCTGGCTGTAAGTGTAAATCATGTAAAGGATGGATATTGAAGCTATTGGAGAGGTGTCAGAGCAGAGTATGGGGTGGTATGAGCATGGACACTGGGAACAGCTAGGGGAGAGAGGCAGACAGCAAGGCTCAGAGGCCAGAACAAAGCAAAAGTAAACAGGGTTACAGCAGGGCAGCCTACAGCAGAAGGAGCAGAGAGCAGGAACACCAACATATTAGCTCACTTTTAATGAAGCCTTCCTGTGAAGCAAGACTTAAAACTGTAGACGGTAGCTAAGAGTTACTGCAGATGGGGGAAGACCACCAGCTGGACACAAAATTTGCTGCCATCCTATTTATCTATCCATCAGATTAAAGTTTTCCATCCAATAACAAAAATATTGGTGGTTAAGGCATTTGATTTGTATTTCCAAGTGAATACAATTATTTCACTCATCACCAGGGTATTAGTGTAATTTTCCTTGACCTCTGCTAAGCGCTGGAATACTGCTTTTGTGGTGGAACCCGTCATCTGGAATTTATCCCTTCTTGCTGCCAAGCAAGTCCGGAGGCAAAGCTTGCACATGCATGCTGCCCTCTCCATCAGAGTATAAGGCAGAGCACCAGTAATTTCCAGCCAAAACATGGGTTTTCCTGGCCAGCAGACTGAGAACTGTGCATCATTTCTGTACTGGCAGGCAGCTGACTTGCGGGTCAAAGGACACGTGCTTTTTCTCCTTAAAGTCACAAATTACACAGAGCAAGCTGCTCTCCACCAGCAGCCAACAGTGGTCAGCAAGAAACAAGGAAATGTCTCACACTAGTGAGAGCATGGAAGAGCCAGAGGAGGGGGACGGAGAGTGCCTGGAGAAGGGAAATGCAGAGGACAACAGCATTTTTTGTGGTATCATAGGATGAATGAGAAATAATGGAGAAAAATACAGCAATTTTTTGGGAAGACACTACAAGAGGAATTGGATCAAGGAGGACCTTCACTGGCAGAGGTAGAGGTGTGGTGGTGAAGGCTGCTTAAGACATGGCAGCGTTGAAAGCATAGTGGTGGCGACAGGCTATGTGGAGGGAACAAGAACAGAGGTGGAAAAACAGGGGCCAAGAGAACCTGGAGGGAGAGCATGGGAAACTGAAGGCAGAAGGAAAGTAGGAGGAAGACACACTGTGATCCATTTTCATTTGGAACTCAATCTCCTCTTTGGTTAAATTATGACTTAATCAGTAAGGTATACGCACTGGTCTCAGCTAAAAATGAGCAATGCTGCTGGTCGCAGTGACATTCCTCACACTAACTATTGAGAGTGTTTCCAAATTAGTAAGCTCTATCAAAAGAGAAGCTGTTTGTTTATGCCTGCAGCATCATCTGCTCCTGCAAAGCAACAAAAGAAATGCCTAATTAATTACGTTTGTTAGCTATTCCTTGAAAAAGGGTAGAGGAGAAATAGTGCTTACCTTGAATGATCACCTTCTGTTTAGCTCAGCAAGAGGAACTTGTTTATGCTTAACCAGACCAATTTTTAGTTGGCAAAATTAGTTAAATGTCAATCCCAGTAGCTGACACTCTGTTGCTCTGTAGCTCTGTGGGCTAAGCAAGGATCTCACCTTAGACTCCAGGTACAAGGCTAGACTCAATCCTCTGTGGAGCAATGGGATGGGGAAAGAAGGTCTAGCCTAAAACCAACTTGCAAAATACATCTCTCACAAATAGGAAGGAGTTCACCAAAAATTGTATTCAAAGTTAACTACATAAGGGACATAAACAATCCAGAAAATAAGCATTTCAAATTTTAAAAAAGCCTTGTTCCTAGTGCTGTCTAATAACAAAGTAATACATAAAATGCCACCAGAAAATTAAAAACTAAGGATTAATCTGAAATCTTAGTTAAATCTGACCAGAATTTGAATTGGTGTCAAAACTATCCAAAAGCAGCTGAACAAACGTTCTGTAATGCATATTTGTTTAATCAGTCCAAAACTAAAATTAATATTTAGATTATTTTAGGTAGCAAGTTTTCCCCTAACAATTTCAAGTAAAATTTTGTGGCCATTATATTTAGTGAAAAGCAATATAAATCGATTTTTTTAATAAGCAGAGACAAGCCAAGGTCCCCTGTGAAGCAGACATATCTAAATTATGCTTCCCTGTGCAGCATCACTCCATGACAAAAGTTTTCATTGAAGCTGGGACTGCAGAAACAGAAAGGCACAGGTAGTTTAGCTCTCACTACAGAAATGGTACACAACAGCTGCAAGCCTATAGAGTTTAGTTAAAACCTTGTAAAAGAGAATGTAGCGTTGCACATAGATAAAAATGTTCAGATGTTTATTAACAGCCCATGCAGATTTCTTTGATATGCATTCAGATTAGAAGGCCTCAAAGAATAGGCATTGTTGGGAAATACCCAGCCCTTCGAGCTTCCAATAGAGTGTCCTGGCAGCGCACCGTGAGTTGGACTTAGTTCTCCAGTGCCCTCTACTGGGAATAAAACCAGTATCCCGCATCACGTTTTGCCCAGGGGCACTTTAGTGACATTGTGTAAGATGTGTCATTTTCTTATGTAACAATTCAACAAAAACCTAAAGAGATTCGCTTTCTCGTCAATAAATTCATAATCAAGAAATGGCTTTGGAATCATTTAGATTTTCCTGACCGAGAATTGAAAACTTTTTCTTAAAAAAAAAAAACTTTTTTTTCCTTTACTTTTTTTTCCTTTTCTTTTTTTTCTTTTACTTTTTCTTTTTCTTTTTTCTTTTTCTTTTTTTTCTCTCCTTTTTTACTTTTTTGTTGCTCCTTTTTTCTGCTTCATTGCTGTGCAAATAATACACAGTGTTTCAACTCTAACAGAGAAGATAATTAACAGATGGAGTCTACAGACATTTTTCTTCTAATTCTTAAAACCGAAGCAGAATATGTATTGGTTCCACTGGAGATAGGGATATTACTAATACTAATACTAATACTAATACTAATACTAATACAGAGAAGGACAGATGTTGACTAACAGATCATTTAAACTGTCTCCTGACAAGACAAACAATTCACTCTTCACTGTAAAACAACATGGGAGGGTAGGGTTTTGAAGGCAATTTCAACTTCTTCCCTAGCTTCAAAGTACAAATAGGATAGAGGAGATTCACTACGAGTTGCTGATCTTCTGTCTAAAATTTATTTTTAAGGTCTAAACAATATTACAAAGGTCAACATGTACTTTTTATTACTTAGCAGGCTTAAGGCTTAGATAATATAATCATTTCTGTATTGCCTAAATAGAATGAGTTTGGAGCCAACACAGAGATGCAGTGAAGGGAAACTCTACCTCCAGCACTTGGTCTCACCCTCCTGGAAGTCTGGCCTGGCAGAGTTTGGGTGGTTTTCATTCAAAATCCTCTTCTTTGCCATGGATTCAGATTTGAGATGTTATTGTTCATTTCTTGGCCAGCTTCCTGGCTACAGTGCCATTATTCCTAGGTACAAAGCAAAGTGGTGCCATGATGACAGTCAAATTGTAAATTATTAAAGAAAATTAATAACTGGACTGGAAACAAAAATAAATAAATAAATAAAACACTAATGTAAATGCTATTTGGTGCCAGCAGAACTAATATAATTACCTTTGTAATAATTCCAGAGAAATTGAGTCTAGCTTCTGCTTTGCTTGTTTGGGAAAATTAGTATTACTTATGAAAGTACAGAAACATTTTGAGAAACATTTCGTATTGAATAATAGAATTTAACGACTGTGTAGAGATGGAAAATTAATTACAGAACAATCCTTGGCTGTCAAAAATGTGGAGGTAATAATGGCCCAAGAAGTTGTGACATGCCAGCTCACTCAGATTCAGCAAACCTGATATATTTTCAAGGTCTCAGTGGATAAAGCTGGAAAAACCTTTCCAAGCCAGCAACAGCCAACAACAAATCCACCCTTCTGGAGCTGACAGTTTTGCTGCCTGTTGGCACCCTGCAAGACAAAGATGCAAAATACTAATGATGAACATTTGCATTTATTCTTTGTATTCTGCCAGTTTTCAGTCTTCCCTAAATGTTCCTGAATCAAACCCCCAACTACCCCCCATAATAAAATACAAAAAAAATACACAAAAAAGAAAACTCTGAATAGGATGCAGTGAAACCCATTCTGTTTTCCTGTAGTCCCTACAGCTGACACAGACACCAGCTGTTTTCCGATCCCAGTGCGGAGCTACCCATAATCCCAGTAACCTACACTTCTCCCGGGGTCCAGCACTCCCAGCATGGAGTGTGCAGAGATGGGTATGTCCGTCCTGCTCTCATTCTATTTACCTGCCTTCAGTGGCCATTTGCTATTAATTTTAATCCCTCAGCTGCTGCCCAAGGCCAGGGGACACCCTAGAGCCTGTGGGTTCTGCAGTTGCTCTGTGGGGGAACAAGAAGTGCTGAACCCCAAATGGGATAGCTTCTAATAACCCACCATTGTCCCTCACTGAGCATTTTGCAGCTCCTAACAATTCAGTTATCAGATAAAGAAACTGCTGGGCAGAACATGAGTTCCACCTTCACTGCAAGAGAACTGGTGTAAACTGCTAATTTTGGGAGAGTGACTGCAGACACAAACTCCAAGCAGAAGAGCATTGACTTGCAGTCCCCAGTGACAACCATGGGAATGTGGGGTTAAAACAGAGCCTGTCTTACTTCTCACAGATGAGAAAACCTGGCTCTTGTAGGGCTCATTCCATCAAGAAAATCAACAACAAAAAATGGTCCAAAATATTAATCCTCTGTTCTGAATTTCTGAACAGAAGATACTGATGGTGGGATGATGAGTATCTCATAGCAGGTGTCTCAGAGTGGCAAAGGATCAGCTTGTAAAGGTGTGACCTGGGGAAAGGGCTGCCATGCTTGCAGGGCACGGGCACAGCAGGACTTGCAGGGGAGGGGCTGCCTCCTGGTGAAGCAGTAGGTAAAATACAGTGGTCATCTGCCAGCCTCACTGAAATGGGGTGAAAAAATTGAGACAAGCACTGGCAATGCACATATCCAACCACAGCACCATCTCTGCAGGGAAGTACCATTTTCTTCCCAGAAACTGACACACAAGAGACACTAGAAATGTAAGATCAAAGTTCTCTGAGTGGGAAACATCTCTGCAAGGCAAAAACTCACCTCTGCTCACATCCAAGAGCAAACAAGTTCTTGTCCCCAGAGATTTCCCAACTTTCTTTAGAGCTTTGAGCATCCATCATTTGTAGGAACCAACATGCCCTGCAAGTAACAGCTCCTTTCCTGAGCTGAGGCCAAGCAGAGTTTTTATAAAGATTTCCCACAACACAAAGAGCCACATCTGGGGGAGAGATATGTCCACAACAGAGTATGAACTATACAGTGGTGAGGGAGACGACACTGAAAATAGAGATTGAAGCAGCTCTGGTTAGAGTTTTCCCAGCTTAGACCAAACTCTTTAATATTTCAATGTGATTTTCTAATGTATGAATAAATACTGCTTTAATAAAAGGAGTAATATGTCTGTAACCATAGATTCTTTTGGTTGTTGTTTGTACAGCTCCTTTCATGCAGTATTCATAAACCTGTTCCTATTTATTTTCTGATAATTTCACTAGCACATTGAAAGAGTGCCTGGCAAGTCATAAAATGCAATTGCTGTTTTCACAGCATATTGTGCACTTGCTAAAGAAACTTTTAGCCTCAAATGAATGCTACTCATTGTTTTGTAACAAATTACACCACGCTGGGAGCACACGGGGAAACCAAATGTCAGCCTCCAATGTATCAGTCTTCCATTTAAAGGTCACATCTTATCTTAATGGGATAATTGGAATGTCTGATATGATTTCATATCCCTAAAACCACTCTTCTTTGCTCCTGCAAATGTTCTCTTCTCATCATCCCTTTCCAGTAATACAAACATAGAGACAAATGCACATGGTGATGCTGGGTAAGGAGACAGCTTCACTGATTTGAAGAAATCAACTGCTTTTTTTCTGGTTTTGTCATTTTAGGAAGAAAATGATACTAAAATATAAGGAAGAATACCTTATCAGTGATGGTTTGGGACACAATATTGTATTAGTGTAGCATGATGTGGTGTAGTGCAGTTTAGTGTCTTGTAATGAACTGTGATGGCTACAGTATAGGTATAAAATCTATGTTGGTAAAATGTAAACCATTCAGATTGTCTACTGGAGACTTTTTACAGCTTTCAGTATTTCAAAAATACAGCAGAAACAATTCAATTTATAGTATAGTTTTTGCCGGGTATGAATGAAAATTGTCATAATTTGGTTTTCTTCTGTTTGAAGACATGGAGTTTCTCTCATCCTGCCCATTTCTGTCCAATCAATATAGTCAATATGTTTTGAAATATGATTGCCTATTTGGCTATTTACTTATTGTTTGGGGGGCGGGTTAATTCACAGTTGTGGTAGCATGCCATTTAATCTGGCTTTTCAACAGAATTGATTATGTTTTAATAAAAATATTTCTCGTTTGTATATAACATTTAAAACAAGTATAATTGAATCTCACTGCCATACAAGTAAATCACCAAGAGTTCTATTACTGACTTAATACCAATAGAACATGGCCTCAGATAATCTCTGCTTACTACAGACTTCATCCACTGCCTCTGTTCATGGAATTTCTAAAAGCAGTGTGAAGTGCGCCATTGAATAGGTCTGCCACAGAGCCCAGATCCAGCCTCAGCAGATTTTACTTCATAGTAGCACCGTCAAAAATACATAAAATCACAAGAGGAAGAACATATTTGGCTGCACTGGAGACCTGCAAGCTGCTACAGTGCTGTAGTTTTACATGTCAAAGTCACCACTAGTTACTGTTATGGTAGATTTTGGCTTCACTCCAGTATTTCATCTATGGCCTTGGGCAAAGGTGTGGGTGTTGGGTCTATTGTCCCCTGACAACTATAAAAATAAACACTTTCCTGTGGATAATTACATACTGACAGCAGAATCCAGGCCAAGGTAAGGGAAGATGTATTGAAGATAAGTGGATCAACAGATGGAACAAGTTCAGATCATTTTTTGTCAAAAACTGGGAAATATCTTTGTGACATTATGGAAATAAAAGAGGTTTGCCATTGTGTGTGTGTATGTGTGTATGTGCACCACGCAGGAGTTATGTGCCAATGTTTAATATAAAAATTTTTGATAAAGAAAGAATGACCAGTGCAGTCTGGAAGATAATAAATCCCAAAAAAATCCCCCAGGTCATCTTCAGACAGCTAAGTTCTAATGCTTACATAGAGATTCAGCTAAGAGCTGAATTGCTCTTCCTTAAATCAATATTTCCTGTGCCTGGGTTTTAATTCTCATTTTCAGAACTAATGCAATTTAATTGCTGACTACCTATTCCAAATACAATGGAATACATAGGAAGCCTCTTATCTCCAAGGAACATTCACAGAAGCTCCAGGGCCACAATGCTTCCCTGACTGTACACATCCTCACGCTCAACATCAACCACGACAAGGAACACTTCTGATAGCCCTCCCTCTAGTGCCACACCAAAGAGAGGGAGCCCAGTTCCAGTACTGGAGCCACCACTACTCACAGAAACTGAAACTAACAACTTCTGAGAGTGGACAGACAACTTTTTAGACCCCAGCTTCTCTTCCTGAAGAGCTCTAGATTAATTACTAGCAACACTAGTCCAGTCCAGCACTGAGTGGGATGAAAAGCAGATCCATTAGTGCATTGCAGAAACACTTCCAAATTTTCAGTTTGTTACTGATGATGTGAGCTGGAAAAATCAATCTCTGAGCTAACATACAGATGAGTACAGCTAGCAATTTGTTTCTCTGTAGTGCTTTTGTAATAAGAGAGACATTTGTAGGAACAAAATAGTTTTAAACTGGACAAGAAATTAAACAGATGGAGCAGATTAAACAGATCATTCACTAAGAGTACCTGGGTGAAAACAATAAGTACCCTACCTCTGACCTGGTCATAAACATGCAAATCACACCACCTAAGAAGGTCTTAATATTTCTGAGCTTGCAGCTTTACAAGCAGGTGTTTCTGGGTGAAGACCAGGACCAAATAATATCACTAGATTGTGTATTTCAACTCTTCAGTTGGAGAAATTCTCTTTTTCTTCTTGTAATGGCAGCCCAAGAAACGACTATTGGAAAACAACTTAATCATGAAAGACAACTCAGAACAGCCCATAAGGTTTGCTTGATTTCAGCCGCTAAAAGTATTGATTTGTGTTCGCTCTTTGAACTGGATGCAATATGAATGGCAGTGGGGGAAGGGAGAGAAACACTGTCGCATCACCTTGAAGAAACTCCAGCTACTCCATTTATCCGGGTGGGTGGGTGGCCTGACTAACCAGGGAAAGGCAAGACAGGATGTGGGGAAAAACACTGTTCAGAGACAGCATCAGTCATACAGATGGGACTGTAACTCAGCCTGGGGAGATTAGTGAAGAAGCATGAATGATAAATGCTTCTTTTTTAGGATTCTCTTAAAGATTCATTTCTTCTTTGCGAGTGATTCATTGTTTTTCTCCTTGATTCTCAGGTTATCTTAATAAGCATTTGAAAAACTTTTATTCAGTAATAAAAGGAAATAAGGCTTGAAGCCTTATTTCATTAATCGTATCTGACATTCAAAATATGCTGACATATCAGGCTTGTTTCTGCAGCAGCTTTTGGAAGAAAGTGTGTCCTGTGGATCATGAAAACTCTGTTTGCAGGTTCTTGGAGCTCATCTCAACAAAATATTTGAGGCACTGACAAGGGAGTGTGGTGGCTCTCACAGACCTTATGGCTTTTGCCACACCCTGTCCGCTTCCTTCTCTTCTGCTGCTCTATCCACATCCCTGCCTTGTGATTGGTAGAGGAAGTGAATTCATTCTTCAATGTTACTTATTTGGCCACAAGTGTCAGTATCACAGACCACAGACGGATTAAGCATATTTGACTTACTCTCTTTGGAAATTAAATCCTGAAGAATTTTAATTTAATTACAATAATAATTCAAATTATGTAGAATTTAAACTCCTTTTTAATTAAGCCTAGGCCAGAGCTACAATATAGTTCCCTACAGGCAAATGGAAAGTGAGCTACTCTGATCTATGTATGTTACAGCCCAGCCTAGCATATCCTCTCCTTTTGCAGGACAGTCATTCAAAAGTAACCACATAATCTGACAAAATAACACAAGTAGGTACAGCCTGTACCCAAACCCACTTTTGTTGTCCAGCTGAGCCTCAGAAAACCCCAGAGAAAAATAAAGTACCTCAGTAGCTCTTGTTTTCCCATTGAATCCAGTCATATCACACCACCAGCAGTATTTCCAGAGATTCACTTTCTTTGGTGCAAGTTCCCATGGCAAAAAGGAAATTTTAAAGGACTAGAAATATAGTTGTTATGATTCATCTGCATGAATACTACTTGCTTGTTAAGAATTAAATACCTACATAGAAGCTACTGTTTATACAAGGGCTGTGAGTACATTTCCAGCTGAGGAAGATCTCACAGAGCCTCCATTTGCCCAAGAAAACCCATGTGTAATACGTTGTTATTTGCAATAATGTCAATATGGTATAGCAGGCATTTGGGCTATTCCACCCACATCCCCTGTACTTCCCTGGCCTCTTTGGTACCTTGAGGCATTCCTGCATCAACTTCTCCTCATGACACTACATAGTCAGCATTTCTGTCATCCATGATTAGGCATGTGACCACAAAAAATGCTCAGTGGCAAGACAGGTAAGTGTGGGATAAGGCTGTAATTTCTGGTAAATCCAATTACCCAGATGGAGCTGTCGTAGTTATAATCAAGGTCTGAAATACTTATATGATTTCCTGCCAATGGTTTGGGGTGGGGGAGAGTTTAAACCTATTAGCAGATATTTAGAAGGAGAAGAAGTTGCTAATGAAATGAAAAGTTATAAATGTTGTCTTTCTTTAAATGAAAGCCCAGTTACCTGTAGAAGAGATAATTTTGCTTTGTTTCCTTCAAGAGTCAGAGTTTGATTGATAATCAAAAATTTGTTCTGTCAAGGTCAAAAAAAAAATGATCATTATATGAAAAGGTCCAATTGCAGTGAGCTGTGATTTAGGGAGTTCATTTCTACTGTGATAACCCAATAGTGATGTTAAACTCAGGGACCAACAAAGAGAGGAAAGTCTTGAGGTTGCAAGCACCAAACTGGCGCTGCCTGAGGGTGGCAGGGCTAATGACAACACAATGACAGCAGGTCCAAGATCAGTCCAGCACCCACAATTGGTCCTCTCAGAGATGATGGGAAGGTTGAAAAATGTTAATTCACCTTTCACACAGCAAAACACAGTTCTTAGCATGTCCGGGCAAGCACCCATCTTCTGCAGAGGGACTGGAGTGCACACAGATTTGTGCATCTTCCATTTTCCCCTCCATACAACAGCCCAGTCCAGTCATTTTGGACAGTTTAAGGTCTGGTAACTCCAGTTTTGGACCAGGTAAAACTAATCGGAAATTGTTACCAATGTTCTTTCAAGGTGGAGCTTTGTATTAAGTAATAAAAATTGTGGTTTAGATCCATTTCTTTGGGAGTACAGCCCTACCAAGCCTATAAAAATATAACAATCATAATGCTACTACACCAGTATCTTCCTGTTCTGCCATTGCACAGATGCTTCTGCCAATGGGAAAAATTCAGGAAATGTTTCCTTGTTGGTAGTCAGAGATGCAAAAATAACACACAGAAAATATAGTTTCAGATCTCTTAAACTATCCAAACTGTACAACTGTACATATTTCTTCTGAGATTCCAACTGGATGTCTTTTTCTCAGATAAGTGTGCAGATGCCCTCATCTCTTTGCAGTAACTTTCTGAGAACATCCAGAGCCAAAAAAACCTTTGTAAATTAATCTTTTCAGATGAAGTTTCAGGTAAACACTAACCAAAGAGAGGAACAGGAGATTGCTCTTTGTTGGTCAGGGGTCTCCAAAGGAATGAACTAGACTAGTTGTGCCAACTCAGCTCCATACTTGGGAAGTAACATCAAGTTCATCAGGCAGGCAACTTTAACTGTAGGGTCGGCACCCACCAAAGGCCACCAGAGAGACCCCCAGTACAAGAGAACACATGCATCAATGGGAGGGGAAATAGGCTAATTTTTCTGGGGAAATGATTATCATACATATGGGTTTTTTGTGAAAATCAATGAATATGTATGTAAAATATAGTGTATATATATAGAGGACCTTTTCTATATACTCACGTGTGATATTTTGGTGGAAATATCCTCTCATGCATCCAGCATAGTAATAAAGAATGCCTGCTTTCTAATATGAAAATTATAATGTTAGAGAGTTTACTTTCTTACTGTTTTCGGTAAGACTATGAGCATAGAATATTAAACACCAAAATTCCCTGTGATGCTGCTTACTCTTAAAAAAAGTAGAGGGTTGAAATTTACTTATTTTAGAAGAAGAATTGCATGGGGTTTTGTTTTTTAATAAATGTCTGAAATTATTACCTTCCACAGGCACTATAAATATTTTTCTTCATGGATTTGTGGTAGGAATTTAAAATGTATCCTGTACTGCAGGAGCCAGAAAAATGACTGTGAAGCCATAGACAAGAGTAACTCTTCAGCAGCAAAGCCAGCATCCACAATGACTTTGAGAATCCATAGGATTTGATAATCTTTCCATTAGGTCATACTTGCATCACATTAAAGCTACCGATGAAGGTCAGGGAAAATATAGTCTTTCATAGCTTGTTAATACGTTGCGGTGGTAAGTTGCATTTTAATAGATGTGCTCTCAGACATCTGAGTTGCAGACCATGTCCTGAGAGCAATGCCAGGCTCCTCTCACCACAGACTCAGGATAAACAGGACTGAACTCTTAATGTTGAGGTATTTTAAGATAAAAAATTTAGGAGGGAATATAGTTGAATGAACTCTTTATTTCTCAAAACTGGCCCACTACTTCTCATGACAAAATTAATTGGGACACAGTGATAAAGCGGCAGAGCAGGGCTAGGTTGGAGGAGAGGGCTCAGTGCATTTTGGTGGTAAGACAAGTGGAGGGCAGGGATCTCCTCTCATCAGCTGGAAAATCTCATCTAGTGTACAGACTCCTTTTTCCTAGTAAGGGCTTTTGCCTCCTTTGCCTTCACGTCTCCTTCAAGAGCAGGCTCCAGCCTTGGCAAAGGCAGAGGCAGGATCCTGGCTTTTCTTCACCATCACAATTTTAGCAGTGCTTACAGACTGTTACCACAGATGCCTGCCTCTCTGCCTATGCTTAAATTGGTCCCACTATTTTCATTTAATGTGTATATTGGGACTAGCTAACATCAGAGTGGTAATGGGTGGCCAGGGAATAAGATAGAAAATAACAATACCTTATTGCTAGCATGAATCACAGGTAAAAATAGTTCAGCATGTTGTTATCTGCGTTTATAAAAAGAAAATCCAGCCCCAAAGGTATGCACCTGTGTTTGATTATAAGCCAGCTTTGGCATCTAGTCAGTTTTCTAATTAGTAATTAATTTCTCTGAAATAATCACAGTGAACTAAAAAGGACATAAGGAAGAAATTCTTTACTCAGACAGTAGTGAGAGACTGGCACAGATTTTCCAAAGAAGTTCTGGATGCCCCATCCCTGGAAGTGTCCAGGTTGAAAGAGGCTCTGAGCAACCTGGTCTAGTAGAAGGTGTCCTTGGCAAGGGGGTTGGAACAAGATTGTCTTTAAGGTCCCTTCCAACCCAAACCATTCTGTGATTCTATGATCTGGAGTCAGCTGGACAGAACCAGTCAGGGAACATCCACCAGAAAGCTTGAGACACAGAAGCAAGCTATGTAAACAGGCCTCTATGCTGATGGTGCTCAAGTAACAGCTGGCAGATCTTATTCCCTGTTGGTGAAAGAAAAGTCACAAACATGAAAAAGCCAATGCATGAAAAGTTTCATAAAAAGCTAATTTCGTCTGTCGGCCTGCATCCAAAATCCCAGGACACAAAATGGCATTGTTAGTACATAAAAACTGCAGAGCAAAACCATGAGTTCCGTCCACCTCTGGTGAGGCCAGCCAAGCCCAAGAGTTTTCTGGCACTTTCAGATAGGTCAGATCTCCTGGCTTCTGCTTCTAGGATCAGTTCTGGGGGCATCTGAACTCTGAACACCAGCTGGGCTGCCACTGCTAGCCAGCCATTTGTTGTTGAGACAGCAGTGCCAAGTCACTTGGTTGTATGGTTTGGAGCTGAGTGAGTTCTCAATCACTCAAATACTCTCTGTGTTGCTGTTGTTTACCCCAGTTTTCAGACCAAAAGCCTTTCACATAGGTCATATTCAGTCACCTCCCATTCTCTTATGCCATGAGACTTGCCAGTAAACTCCGTTTGTTAAATAAAGCTGAGTGACATTTCTGAAAACCTTTCTTAATGGACCAGACTCATCATCATAACCTCAGCAGCTGCATGTGCAAAGCTCTGAGGGATTTGGGAGCAGTGATCAGCCGCTCATTCTCTTCTGCAGAAATCCCTGCAGCTTTATCATTCCCAGAATGTCAATATCCCTTCTGCTACTGCATTAAGCAACACAGTGTTTGGTGTTTGTTCACTCTCACTTCAGACAAAAGGCAAAATTGTGTGCCTAATGCAATAATTAGCTGTGCTTGTAGGGCACATAATGGACCTTAGATGAGGATGAAGAAGGTAGCAAAGGACATGTCACCTCCACAGACACCATAGTGCTGAAGGAG
Source organism: Callaeas wilsoni (assembly GCA_013398955.1). NCBI lineage: Eukaryota > Metazoa > Chordata > Aves > Passeriformes > Callaeidae > Callaeas > Callaeas wilsoni. Next base: position 41,147 of record VWPU01002782.1, on the reverse strand, counting down.
CTGTGTTTACAACCACATTCTGTCTTTCATGTTCACACAATCTTTCAGATCTGCTTAAGTCCAAGCTTCTAAGAAGCATTTTAAAGATGAGACCCAAGATTTTAACCAAGTTTCAGTACACAGAAGAAGTCACTGTGAAGATATTAGACCTCCCCACTATGCTTGTGGTAAGCCAGTATGTTTGTTAAATCACTGGAGTCTGCAGTCTGCAGGAATGAAAAAAGGCTTATTTTGGTCAATAGGAATGTCCTGCTGTCAAGTCATGATTCAAATTTAGTTCCTCAAATGGGACAGATGCCAGTATAATTTCGACTGAGATTAGACAATAAGGATATATCTGAGACACTATCTATTCTTACTGTAACTCTTCCAGTTCCACTCTAGTAAATAAATAATGCATGTTTTTCTTACTTTGATAACTCTATGCTATCACCATTTATGTTCCTCTGGGACCTGAATCTGCAGCCATAAGATGAATATCAGCACCAGGCACTTGAGACTATTGCCACCAAACTGAGAGCTATCCCACAGCCCTGATTGCTGAAATACCTGGGAGTTTCAGCATTGCATTTAATGGGAAAATTTTAGATATTGTAACGCAGAAAACTTTTACCAGAACCAATACAAGTGGGTCATTTGCAAACCTCAATAAACAAAACACAAGTGAGGTCAATAAACAATCGTTACAAGAAGGAAAAAAACAAAGCTCAGCCATTAAGAAAAATTGATAAAATTATGAGATTTTTTTTTGGTTTATATATTTTTAAATTCATCAGTCATTATATGAAAGCCCAAGAAGTAAATAGCTTGCTGGCTAAACTACTTCATCATTGATTTTTTTAATAGCCTCAGGTCGTGGCCTTCTTCATCGTTGAATTACCTGTTGAAATAACTGATGCGCCAAGTATGAGAATGTATCAGTCCAAACTCAGAATTATGCCTGACTTAGAATTTAAATCACTTTTTTTTCTGGTTTTGAGATGCCTGATTTCAATCTGTGCTTCACTTTGGACAGATGATACTGAATTTGCCTAGAGTGGCTGCACTGAAAGGAGTGAAAGATGACATTTCACAGATATATCTCTCTATTACCATGCTTCTGAAATATATCAAAACATTAAGCACATGATTGAATAGAATACCACTGGGAAATGAACTATATAGCCCTGCTGAGTTATGTTTGATTGCACTTAATACTTCAGGGCTGACTCTGCCAGAAACAACTGTCTGCACAAAGCTGTGCCGGCTTCTGCTTCTACAGAACTGAGCAAGCCTTAGGTTGGGGCTGGAAAGCAGAAAGATCTCTTTCCCCAATGTCCCTCCCCGAGGCATTTGGTCTTCCATTGTCCATCAGCCTCAAAGCCAACTGATGGCACTTTGAGAGCACTTTCTGGTGCCAAATGTTTACTTCATCCTAGCTGAGGAGAAAAGTAATTGAATGAGCAAAGTACCAGGGTGGAGGGAAGTAAGAGGGTATTGATGTCAAAGGGTTAAGAGGGACTCTGCTCTCTTGCAAAAAGAGCTCCCAGTAAGCTCCCAGGCAATTTGGAAGTTTTAAAGACTCCTCAGGAGTAAAAGGGAAGCTGAGCTGAAGTTATAGGTGATTCTTACCAGGAAGTTTTGATGTGCATATGTCATAGGTGTGGAAAATAATTGTGGGATTATCAGACTTCATTGTTAAGTGAAAAACCGCAAGAGCTCATTCCGCAAGCTTCAAAGGATGGAAGAATCAACCAGAAAAATTTCTGTTAAATTCTTTCTGATTCTCAGGTCTTTTATCCTTCCTTCTTTGACAGGATGAGAGGCTGTGAATGCTACATTGCTTGTGATCTCCAACCTTAGGATTCAAACTGAAGCCTGTGAGAAAGAGTTTGCTCATCTCATGCAGAGACAGCTGCCACCAGCTACCAGCTGACTCACAAGACCACTTTGTTTCCAGCTTAGTCAGCTTCTGATTTTACCTAATGTTTGCAGTCAGAAGAATTAACACCAAAGAAGGTTTGCTTGCAACTATTTACTAAGTGCGCCTGTTGGTCTGGAATATTCACCACATTTTACTAAAGCTATGAAAAAGCTCCTGGTTTTTTAGGAATATACAGGTCAGTGTTGGGGTTCACAGATGGCATTACTAATTTCAGAACATTGGATAACAAGGCAGGCAGCTGCCATCTAAAAGAACCTGAAAGTACCTCTGAAATATATGTACCAAATAATACTTCTGCACATTTACTGCAGCTACGTACATACAAAAGGATTCAGCTGTGTTTCCAACCAGTACCTTGTGCACCATCTTTTGGACAGTAAACCTTCCTTTTTATCTGTTAGCAGCTCTTTATTCCAAGGGAAAAAAAAATCTGAGTCAGGTTGTTTTGAATGATTCACTGTGAATAAATCTGACACATTTAGCCATTAACTTCTTTGCAAACAATCCTGTCTTGTCAGTTATTCTTGAGAACAAGAGGAGAAATTTAATACATAAATGCCTGTTTCAGGTAATCCATAAATAGGCAGTTAATCTCTGCTTGGCATGTGACTGGCTACATTTCACATGATACTTTTGCAGCTCCCTAGGCAAATCATTTTAGAGATTCAAGCACAACACTGGACAAATAACATCCATCTAAAACCAGCCAGCATTCTTCTTCCTCTGCAGCTACAACTATTTTGACATGAATATAGGTATTCAGCCATAGAAAAGACATTGCTTGGCAAGTACGCTTTCACTGAAATGCTTAGTAAAGAAACACTTCATGAGCAACCAATCGAAATTTTAAGGGATGTTCACAGTATTTTTTCCCCATGCTTCTAGTATGGACCATTTTTACTTGCTATTGCATTTGCTTGTGCATTTTCATCTCTGCTTTTGTGTAATAACATGGGAAAGGGTGTCAGGTATATTTTCAGTCTGGCCTATTACAGGTTAATAGGCTGCAAGCGCTGTCAAATGACAAGGGCGCAAGTATGTGCAGTGTCTGAGGAGAATGCTGCACTCCCCAAATCCCTGCCCTCTCATCCTGATGAAGGAAACTAATCCCTATAGAAATATATACTTAGGATGCCCAAAACCCTTACATGTGGGGCTTTCTTTGCTAAGACTTGTCAACACATCTGGGTTTCAAAACACTACAGAAAACACACCTTGACCTCAAGAATGTAAGAGATGACTCAGCTTTTCCAGTGTGTTATTTTCTAGGCTCAAACACAACCTCCTAAGAATTTTGGATGTTTAATTTAGGGTGTTATAAAAACCATGCTGAACTAAATAGTATCAGCCACTTAACAGTCTGAGTAATGTCAAATGACCTTTATTATGTTCTACTGCCCTCTATGTTCAAGCACCATGTTCTTTTATAGCCCTTCTATTACTCTATAAAGTAAGGGAAGACAATATGTTTGCAGAACTTTTTCCAGAGCACAAGAGTTAGGTACCTCTAATACAGTCCTACTTTTTTTTAAACAACTGATTTTAGAAAGTATGAGCAATTCTCCACTTTCTTTCTACATGATTTGACATTTTCAATTTCACTCACATGCATATGAACTTTGATAAGCGTTATGATTTAAGAATACTTTCCCACATTACAGCAGTACTTTCACATGGGAATAAAAGCAGACTAAAATACCAATAATTACACTGTAGCTAAAAGGTAAGCAGCATTAATACCTGATATAGCATTGCTGCTGCCTGTTATTGGACAGCCACTTAACCACCGTTCTGTTTGACAACTATGGAGTGTAATTATATGTTACGATTAAATGTTTCTTTTGCAAAGTGCCACTACAAAAAATCGGGTTTTTTAATTTTAGAAATACTAAAACACCTAAAAAAAAAAAAGCCTCAATGAGTTGAATGCTGTATTACAATCAAAAGAAAATCTGCACTAACTGAATGAATATACAGGGATTCAGGAGAGAAGACATCACGTCTTCATCATTCTCCAAGTGGATGTGGTGGGATAAAGAAAACAGGAAATGAAGAAGAAAGCAGCATGCTCTGCAGGGCTGAGCTCAGGGCTGGAGGCAGAAAAGGTTATAATTCAAACCTTTTACTAAATCCTCATGCATCTTTGGAGAAAGTGTAACCTCACTGCTGCAATTTCACCTGTTCTGGAGTGGAAATAAGAGTTTCTTCTTCAAGAGGGTTTTAGGAGGAAGAGCTGGCTAATCCTGTGCCTGTGCTAACATCCACTTTTCCCAGTTTCAGTCCCAAATGGCAATTTGGGAATCATTTGAGGCAGGACTACCTGCAGACTCTACCCATAGCTTTGAGAACCAGCTTATTTGCATGAGCTTTTGCCCAGGGGCAAGCTTGCTCTACCTCCCTTCCCCATGAGAGAAGTGGAGGCCAGCTGTGCCTCAAGGCTGTTCTTCCTCTTAGCCTGAGCACAGCACCCTAGAGACCGAGCTCCTCTGCATTCAGCATTTGGTAATGCAGAACATGAACAGAAACAGGGGAGACATTTCAAATGCAATGCAAACCCACTGGTAAAGGTCAGAAAAAAAGGTCTGAATATGGTTATTGTGAGTTTCCCTGATCTCTCACTCCAGACCTCTTGCTGCAGGGCTATTTGCAGTTTTTTCTTCACCATCTGGTACTAACTGTTTTGTCCACAGGTTTCCATAATCTCAGGCTCTCGCTGATTCTGAGCCTGGATGGTGCCTGTGATAGAATGATGGACTAAGTACCCTGGTCTGATCCAGAAAGAGAATTCCCATGATTCATCCTAGAATTAAAATGATAACAATAGCTAAATTCTAAAGTGAAAACACTGAATTACCAACTTGCTTACAGACACATTTAGACTAGAGCCCCAGAACTACACTACCTTGAACAAAGATGCCAGAGTCTCATGTTTATTTGATTGGAAAGCCCTCTCCAAGAATTCAAGACAATAAACTTCGGGTCTTGAAAATCAAATTATTATGTGACAGCACCCCCTCTTATTGTATATCCTAATTGAATTTAACATCACACTGCATCTTTATAGAGAAAGACAATGATAAATTTTATTTTGCTGCAGAATCCTCAGAAACATCTCTGCTAGATCGCAACTAGATTACTCTCTTGACAGCAATGATAAATGGTTGTTATTTCCATGTGTTAAAGAACTTTTAAAGTAATAAACTAGTGATCCTAGTGCTCCAGTAAAGAACTGCACATTCTGTTAGTCCTCTGTCAAAGCTAACAAAATGGCCACACTGTGATAGCCTTTACCAGAGGCAAAGACAAGTGGGAAACACATCTGCATTGATTGTCACTTTAGATTCCTTGACAGGACACATCTATCCACGGAAATTTAAACAGTAATATGTTTTCTGGATGCTTGGACACTGAGGAAAACTTGTACAGAACGGCTTTTTAACATGCTTTAAAATTCTCTTTCCCTTATAAACAAGGTAGCATCATTTAAGCAGGATTGGGAATGGCTTAGGCTTAATTCCCAAGTTATGCCTGAGGATGGTTCAGGACACTGATTCTAGTCCCAGGCCAAACACACTCAAAGGACCATTCCAATTATTTAAGAGCACAGACAATCACAAAAACATAGAAATATTGCTTGAAGGTGGCTTAATTCAACTTCCTCTTTGAAACTGTACCATTACCATCACTTGTTCAGATCTGTCATTCCTTTGTGGAGCCACATCTTTAAAAGATCCAAGGTTGAGGTCTGACAGCCCCTATGAGCTGCTTCACTACGCTTCTGAAGTCATTTTTCTTAGTTTTACCTGAATCTGTGAACCCCAATCTATGGCTATTAACCCATGCTGCACTGTCTGGAACTACTGAGAACAGTTTTTTGACAACTGAACACAGTTTCACTTACCAATCTATTTACGTTAAGAGGTGAGCAGAAGCTCTGGGCCTGTGCTCCGGAAGATGGATGAAGAAGAGATGGAGCCATGGCAGAAATAAACTGGATGTGGTTTCGTGGCAGTTAGGCGTGATGTCAGGAGAACACCAGCCCTGTCAGGAACAATATCAATGTCCACAGAAAGACACAAGTCAGAATGTGCAGGATTACCAGGTATAGGGCATAGACAGTGGTCACTGCTCTTCCACAGGCTGTGGCATTAACCCTCTTAGCTCAGGGACTTTTTCATGCACATGAGCTATTGCATCAAACAGACAGGGTGAAGAGGAGAGAGGTCAGAGAGAGCATGCAGCTGTGGGTACCCAGCACTGCACAGTGTGCCAGCACTGCTGAGAGCAAGCAATAAATCATGGTGCTGTCTGGCATGGAGCCAGCCGCTGTAGAAATTGTGCTGAGCAGTGAGTTCTAAAAGCTATGAGACATGGGGTTAGTTCCTGGTCTTCACACTCCACTTTTAGGCTTGAAGCCATTGCAGGCTGTGCATCTTCAGCCTGAGGACTCTTACATGTGCATGCCTTCCTCCCCTCCATGCTGGCCAGGGAGTCCTCACAGCCCACGGGCACCAGGTATGCCACCACCTCTTGTCTCAGGAGCTCTGTCAAGCAAACCCAATACATCTCAAATGTGACCCATCCCCTCCGAGCCTGTTCAGGAGCCAGGCATCATCTCCAAGAAGATTTGGACACTTTAGAATAGAGGCAGAGAAACCAGGTGGCTGGGAGTTGGGGGGGATGTGAATCTCAGAAAATAAGGGGTTGGCAAGTCAGTGTTTTTAAGAACATTGGTGTTGCTGGTCTTTTCTGTGAGATGTTTACACCACAAAATACCCGTCACTACTGCTGGGCCATAGGCAAACACATCAAATTTCCCATATGTATATGTACACACTCACTTACTGTATGAATGTCCTTTAATTTTGTGTTAATACTTCTAAAATTATGTGAGTCTGGATAATTAAAAGAAAAAAGCAATGTTTAACCCCATACCAATCTAAATTCCTAAAAAAAACCCTTATATATGCACTTTGACATCAGTGCTCTTGCTGAAAGTTCTACACATCAGTCAGTTGTGCAGCAGAAATAATGCCACATGATCTGCAGAATTAAACACAATAGTACATTTCATTTTGACAATACCTTCAAAGCACTCATCAAATATTTCAGACCCAGTAGAGACACAAAAGTAATCTTTGACAAATACAGAGGAAAGGTTCACAGGGCTTTTTCTCACCCCTTTGGGAACATAAAGAAGAGATAGCCATTAGCCTGAAATCATTTATCCCATTCTGCCTGGCCACATCAGTGAGCCGTATTATTTAAATACTCTGTTACTATGAATGATGTGAGCCTCAAATCTTGGAATAATCATATTCACCCACAGAAAACTGAGCTCAGACGAAAAAATACTCACAGTCATGCCTTCATCTAAAGCTATTAGTTTGGTTTCCTTTCTGGGAAATCTGTCCATCAAATTTCAGCTGCTGCTCTGTTCTGTCTTCACCAGGAGAACAACATGGGAGCTATCATTTGTCTTTCATTTCTAGACTGTTTTACAGATGTGTGATTACAGGAGAACAAGTGGGTGAACTCCTGTTTCATTTCCCTGGAGGATGCAGATCATCTTTACATAAGCTGTCAGAGCTCCTAAGAGCTCCTCCTGCTGCTGGCTTTCATCCAATGCTGTAAATGGACCTTCCTTGTCCCCAGAATGAGGCTGCCCAGGGATATCCTGTGCGAGCACACAGTGCTGGCACACGTCTCCTGCAGCCACAAAGCACAGCGGGAAGAATTCCTGGTTTGTTCTCCAGATTCAGATTTTAGGCATCTTGCACAAGGCTTCCAACACAGCAAAAATTTGGTGAGATTATGATGCTCTGCAGGTGGACTGTGAGCTTTTATTAAGCCTGTTTATAAAACACCTGCGAGCAATACAAATCTGAGCCAAGGGAAGACAAAAGCCAAACAGAAAAGCTGTTTCTACCTTCATAAACTCTCACAGAGAGGAGCAGTTTCAGGTGTTCATAAAGTTGTCCCACCAGGAAACCAGAGAAAATCAAGTTTTGGAGGCTGGTCCAGCTCATCATCTGGAATCCAGATACAGCTTGCCTGGCTCCTGGCCCTGCTCCTCAGCTCACTTTCTTCTTCCAATTGCAACGAGCAACTTAAATCAGGATAGATGCAGATAACAGACTGTGTCTTCCCTCAACACACTCACACATGGCCGTCGCTGACTAACAAACTAACCTGTCCCACAGCAAGGAGCAGGGTTGTGACCCTGCTTTTGGGACAGTCCTATCATGAATGGGTGGTCTGGGAGACTTAGAGGATCACCATCAAAGGCATTGGTGAAAAGCAGATTTTAATATAAATTTGTGAAAGTGCAACATAACAGAGTTCAATGGCAAGGTCCACTCTATTATTTACCACATAGATGAAGCACACAAAGAGAAATCAATTCAAAATTATTTACACAGAGACTGGGAAGGGTGAAAATGATATGGATGGGAAAAAAAAGTGTACAAAAGGGTTTAGCAAGCACTTAATCATTGACTACTTTGACATTCATAAAGTGATTCAATAGGATTTACTGCAATTATAACAGTGACTCAATTATAGATTCAAGATAACATTCATGCTATAATCAATTCACCCACGTGCACACAGACAGAAATGTATACATCTATATCTATGCATGCAAATGTACCTGTTGCTGTACCTGTCCTGAGCCCAGTCAGCCCTGGGAGCAGGTCACTGGAACCCTTTGGGTCACTCCATCTGGGTGTAAGTCACTGCCAACTTCTGACATCTGCCCAGTTTGAACTAACCAAGCACAATTACACCTGTGCAAAAACAGTATGAAATAATTTCCACAGGAGTTATTTGAATTTAAGTCTGAAAAGCAACAGGACTGACCTGCCAAACATAAAAATTTATGAAGAATGACTCTTTCATTTTTATACACACATATAAATATGTATATTTAGTAATTAGTGTAGCACTGCAGAGGCAGTCTCAAGTAGAATGTCATCATTTTTAATTAATTCCTTAAGAAATTGCTTTCTGGGGAGAAAACTAGGACCATGAGAAAACTAGGAAAATGAACTCTCCATATTATTTTACCAATCAAATATAGGATAATACTGCCTATTTCCTTTAGAATCTGTCCATGGGCCTGTAACTGTATTCCTTTTTGTCTAGTCCCTTTTTGAAGCTACTGACACTTTCTGCCTCCATTAATTTCCAAGGCAATGTGTTTCAGGTTATACCCACTACATAAAAACATGATTTCTCTTACATCCTTTAAAATAGTTTCTCACCAGTTTCAATTACTTCCTCAATTTTTTGTATTTAAGGAAAATAACAGTTCTGCAGGCACCTTAACTATGTCTTCATGATTTTGTAAGCCTTAGCCATACACTCCAAAGCCTCCCCAAACTGAAGTCCCAAGCTAGTCTGCAGCTCTTTCATCCCCCTTACTTATTTTGGAGATCTTCTCTGTACCTCTCCATACTGCCCTGAACCAAACAGCTATCTGAAATTTGTAAATGAAGACTGTCTTCTTGTCCTGTGTTTTCACCACGTTTGTGGTCCTTTCTAATACATTTGACTTTGCAAATTAGATGAGCTAAGAGACGTGGCTCAGCAGACAGGTGGTAGCTCAGCAGGCTTCCATAAAAAGCCAGTCCCTCTGGCTCCAAATCTGTCCAGGTTTCAAAAGCTAGTCAGTGACAGAGAAAAGAACTAGCCTCTTGCTATGCTTTGCACATAGCCCATTTCTCCCAGAAGCAATGACCTTCTGTGTTTTTGGCTTTAAAATGTTCATCTTCTTTTGAGCTAAACCTAAGACCTACTGAATAAGTATTCATAGCCAATGTCTTCAGAATATTTGTTGCACAGGAAGAAAAGTTCAAGAAGAAACTTAAAAGTATGTCAAAAAGGATTTAGGGGTTTGCATGTATGCCTATATGCGTGTATATGCAAATTCAAGAGAGTGCAAAATTTTGAAAATTGGGATTTTAAAGATGCAGTTTATCTTGGCAGCAGAAATATTTGTGTTTACTGGTCTTAAAGGACATGCATTGCTGAAAGTCACTGTGGCAATAAGAAGCCTAGGAGTAACAAAGGATGAGCCTTGAAGGAAAATAAAATTGTTTTCAAGCAAGGGAAATAGTAAAGCTAACATTTCTTGTAGAAATCTTTGAAGGTGTTGGGGTTTTTTCCTTAGATTTTCACCATAATTGGAGAACTAAGTACTAAAACCCACAATACATACTTTTATTTCTATCTAAGTTTTTGAGAAATAAGTTAGCCATGTTGGCTTTTCACTAGAGAGAGCTTCTGGAGTACTACATTAATTATTAACAACATGTAGGCATTGATCATCTCTCTCCATCCCAATCAATATTGATATTGAATTTAGGTTTAAAAAAATTGTCAGTTTGTGACTCGTTTTTCATAAGCAAATGCACTGACACCTACATCAGGATTCATGTTTTGCACTCTGTGGCAGAAGGCTAGGTAAAAGTAAATTAATCAGGTTATTAACTTGGCCTGCACTACGAATTACAACTCTGCACGTGGAGAGCAGAACACCTGAAACTTGCCCTTCTGATCTGCAGAACAGCTAGAGAATTGGCACAGGAACTCAGAGGCACAGGCACATTTTCCAAGAGCTTTGAAAGTCAGCCAGCACAGCAGCACAAAGCACATGCCTGAATCCAGTCAAGTCGAAATATTTTATCAGAAACTCATCAGCAAAGGCCTTTTGACATTTTTCCCTCGAACAAGAACTGTGTCCTATCACTGATCTCTCCAATCTATAAGAAAAATCATAACTGACCATGAATATTATCATATCAATAATGCAAGTATTACCTGGTGTGTTGGATGCTTTTGATGAAAGTAAAGTTAAAGGGGGGAGATCTGGGGCAATTATGCATTGTCAACACATAATGAACATATTTGAAAAGCAGAGCTGAAAATAAGCCGCTTGAAACAAACCTGCCAAAAGAGTCAAAGGCTTCACATTAATTAACATGGCATTCAGCACATTACATGGCACATTTGGCATTCCAGCAGCAAGGCCACTACATGGACTCACCCAGCCTGTTGCCCTGGTCTTGGTAGTAGCTCCTGATTTAAAAGCCAGAAGAGGTTGGAGTCTGGTGCTGAGAGTGACTCCCCTGCCATCAGGAGAGAAAATGCTACAAGTGGTCTGAATAATACAGCAAAACAGTCATGATAAAACACCAGCCACTCATCAGGTGGAGAAAATATAAAATGGAGATCTGGGAAGTGCAGAGCATTTCATCTCAGCACTTTGTCACTGGCCAGCACTCAAGGTGACTTAGCTGTAGGGTCTTCTGCATCCCCTCTCCTTCATTGCCGCAGGGTGGGTGCTTGGAGGCAGGCACTGCACAGCAAGCGCTCAGGGCACAACTCACCACTTCCTTTGCCAGTGGACAGGAAAGTTACAGCTTGGTCCACACTGCAGAAGTATTTATTTGCAAAGAGGGGCAAGAGCTAAAACTGAGGTCTAGCAGCAGCTCATGGAGTCCAAAGACATTGAGGTGAGAGGAAGGATAAAAGCTGTGACACATAATGGAACTTAACTACAGAACATTTCTGCTTATTTTTGCTTTTCTTTCTGTGTGCAAGTTCAGAAATACTTCACACTCTATGCTAGTTGAAATCACAGAACCTTGAAACTCTTATTTACTGTGGGGCCAAAATACAGGTTCAGTAGTTTTAAATGACAACTTTTAATTAGTTTGAAACTGAAGTAGGTGAGACTCCAGCTTTAAATAGGCTGTCACATACAAGCAAATATATGTGATTTGCTGTGTATTGTTTTTATGATAGAGTGCAAGAGTTGCACATAGTGTTTTGGTATATTAAATGAAGGGTTTCTGCCTTAAAATTTTGTGTTTTAAAATGAAATACGTACAAATATAAATAAAATATATGCACTCATATACTTTTAAGCACATAGACTCCAGTGCTGGCAGCATAGAAGTAATAAGCTGTTTTCAAACCTGTTTAAAACAGCTGTCAGCTCTGGCTGGTTTAAAAAAAATCAAGAAGGATGCTGAAAAAATGAGAAGCAAATTGATAAAAAATTGAAATCTACATTGGGGGAAGCAAATATGTCAACTGAAAAAAATAGTTTCTGAATTCTTTAAATGAGTTGTTAAATAAAACCATAGTCAATTAACAAGCCATTCTTCAGTTGCACAACAGATAGCTCAGCACGGTCACAGCTCGCCTTGGTCCTCACACTACAGCACAGTCTGTCCTCCAAGACTGTGCTTGTGCAAACACACGTGTGTTCTACCAGCTGCCTTCACTAAATGAGTACAAATAGACAAAAACGCTGAAAAGGCCAGGGGAATCATGAGAAATCATTAGCTTAGGTCAGGTTACCTTCTATATTTCCATCCAAAGTGTAATACAGGAAATTTGTGTATTCCCTCTCAGAAGATTGCCTGTGATGGGTGAAATACACTGTCTTTTCTGATTCAGCATCAATTACTGTGTGTTTCAGGTTTGGTTGATTACCTCCTAGCCAGGCTCTTATTAAGATACTATGAAAAACACCGCAGTCCTGGCTCCTCCTATACAGCCCTTTGCACCACAAGTGTATGGTGGGCTCTTTGCTCCATTAGCAGGCCTTGCAAACTCCCTGGGTACCTGCTCCTCCACCACCAATGGGCAAAACTACAATCACCATTTCATCTGGGATGGGAACAACTTCAGTAATTCATGTCCTTCTTCCAACATTGCTTACCCTGGCCAGTCCTTCAGGGGACAAGTCAGGATTACAAAAACTTGCTCCAGGTTACAACATCCCATGATGTGACTGCTACTCCATCCTGGTGCATTCCCAAGGAATTAGCTTTCCAAGCCCACTGCAAAGGCAGGGGAGAGTGAGACATCTCTTGGAAGCCTTCCCAGAGTTTTCAGGCCAGAGGTAGGACCCTGTGCTGTTCACAACCTGGTAAATTAGATGAGAGATCAAACTAAAGCAGATTTACCCTTGATCAACTTTCAGACTTTTCAACATCTCCCAGCTATGCAGCGTCTGGGCAGAAGTTTTCAGAAGGCTATTATGGATGCAAAATCTAATGATGATGAACAATTCTGAGCACTTCCGCTCTCTATCCTTAGCTGATTTTCTTACCTCAGAGAGGTAGATGCAAAGTTTCACAATAAACAAACTGATACCTAGTAGGAATGTCTCTTTTAAAATGACAAACTCACAAGAAAAGTACTTGGCACAAATAGTTTACTACCAACAAAGGAAAAAAGAGAATAAAAATTAAAAGCGCTTATCAAGCTTCTTCTCACCCTTCTCCTGTACAAATATAAACATCAAGCAAGTTGAATCAAAATTATTTCCAGACCTACTGAAGACTAGAACCTAAGATTTCCTTGGAAGGTGTTGTTTAGAGAGAAATGCAATTTTGAGGAAGATTTAGGTTCCTCAAAGGAAGACTTCATCTCTCATCTAGCCCACCATTAATTATACTTCCCTAATGAGATGATAGTACATAGACACATCAGGAAGGAGTTCTGCATTGCAGAAAGGAAAATAAATGCATCTTCTGTGAAATGCCCTTATCGTGAGTAAAAAGTAAATATCCTTTTAAAGACCAGAGGATTCCTCTATTCCTAACTACAGAAGGCTTTTATTAATCAGTAATCTTGCCCTATTCTACTCAGCTACATAATGATTCCTATGATTAGCAGTACAAATGGAGTATTCATACTGCCTGAGACAGCACAAGCAGCAGGCTCATAAGCCCACAGGACTGGTCCTGACTTCTACATCCCTATCACTATATAAGAAGATGCTGAAGTGACCCTGCACACTGAGATTACTGCTTTGTCATCATTTCTTATTCAGTAACTCTTGTAAGGTACATTAAATTAGTTCTAGTAATTCATTCCCCTCTGATTCCTGAGTTTTTCAAACCAGCATTTTCAACAGCTTTTTTCAGCAGCAAATCTGGATTTAGGCTTAGAAAATTAATTTAGTCCCTGAATTATGAATGTCAAGGCCAAGAATCACTGCATTATCAGCAAATCTAGAAGACAGTCTGCATATGGAGAACCTATGTTGGCATAAAAGGGAGAAGGGAATAGGCACAGTTCCTAACCTGCAGCTTCCTACTGAGGTTGAAGGGCAGCCAGAGTAAGGTTTGGGCTAAATCTCTTCTACAGGTGCTTCTGGGTGGTAATTCAGGGATCTAAATTGGGCTGCAGATGTGAATTACCTTCAGAGGATCCCCCATCTCTCCACCAACCACAGCTGGAGGTCTGGGAGCTTATCCTAAATCTCACACCTAGGCATGACTCATAAGTTTGGTAGTTTCAGTCAGTCTCCACACGTGCTGTCCTTGGGTCTATGGCCAACTTACAGACAGTATTCCTTTCCCTAATATGGAGAAGGAAACTGCTCTTTGTCTCAGTGAGTTGGAGCCATTTATTTCAACACTGTTCCTCATCTGTCCTGTGACCCAGGAAAAAGTGGAATTCCAAAGAAAATTAATTTCCTTAATTGAACCACAGATATTTTTTTTCAGAACTATTCCTGGAGTGCATGCAATAGAAATTGCAAGTTATCTGTTACATGTCAGGAGATCTTGCCAAAATATTTTCAAGAATAATCATTTCACGGTGCTTGATTAAGTAACACAGTTTGAACATCACTTTCCAAACACATGCTGTGCCTTTTTAGATGTATTTTTTTCAGCTGAATTAACTGTTTCTCTGTCACAAACTCCACAAGTCTTCTAAGAAACTTCTCTACATAAAATTATCTAAGCTGTCTTCATTGGGCACATATACTTATTAGGCATATATTAATTTAACCAATATGTCTACTTGACACAATGCAGTGCTGCACAGAGAATCCCAAAGCAGTTCCAAAGAACTCAGAGAGACACCTGGAGCTGCATCAGCTTGTTCTTTCCACAAGACTAAGGTATCCAGCCTTGCAAAAGTCCTCACCACTCTGCACTAGGGCTGCTGCTCTGGCTCTGGTTCCCAAAGTAGGTCATTCGTTAAACCATTCTGCATAAATATCTTCTCCCACTTGATTTCAAAGCAAAGTTTTTTGTGTATGGAGATAGGTGGGAGTGACTATAATTCTCAATAGAACCAAAGCTATTAGTCCAATATCATTTAGAGAATGTGGTGGGTATGAGACAGCAAATCCCATGGAAAGAGCCTCCAGCCAAAACGTGGCATCTGGTGTTGCTGTGCCCTAAGGTGGCAAAGGCTTCTTCCTCTTTCATGTTAGAGCCTCGGGTGGGGCAGCCAGGCCACTGCCTCCTGATACTTGGAGCTGTGCTGCAAGAAGGAAATGTGGCAGTGAGGCATAAATTAACACTAAAGTGAATAACATTAAATTATACTGAGAAACACTAACTTTAGCAGGCTGAAAGTTTAAGACTGACTTTAAGTTAGGAAGCTTTCTCTTCCATGGGAAGAATTGGGTTCCTTAGAGCCTAATACTCATCCCAAGGTAAGTTTCTAAAGTGAATGGAATTAACCATTATTCCCGTATTTTTCCCTGGTAAAGACTGCCACCACATCTTCCAGATCCTTATCACATGGGTTTTCCTCTAAGACTCAAGACAGAAAAAAGTCTGCCTACAGGTTCCCTTCTACACCAGGAAGCATCATACACAAACAAAGTCACCTCTTATTCAAAAGCCTTTCACTGAAGCCTCCTTCAGTCTTCTCTCAAGATGTGAACTGAAGAAAGATTACCTTTTTTATTTCCATTTGCTGATTTCTATTCACTGTGGTAAAATTTTACAACAATGCCATTAATCAAAACTAAATTTAAATAAAAATTCTATTTCATTATCTTTTATTGTTGCTACTATTGCTCTCGTAATGCTGAATAATGTTAATGATGTGCTTGTGTGCCACCAAATGATAAATTTAAAAGCATCTCATGAGTGGAACTTCTTGTTTCGCATTGAGCCCTGGAAAGATTTTGCTGGGTTAAGTATGGTATGGTCTATTTTATTGCAAAATACTTCAAATTTTCTTTTTTTATTTGCTAGAAAGGCTACTGACAAACAAGTATTTTATGCAGAACACCAAAGAACTGTAGCCATACACATATCTATATAATCTAGTTATTAATATAGTCATGAGGCAGGTAGAACACTTATGCATATCAATCCTTTTGCAAGTAGTTTATACATTTTGAACAGTGGTGTTGCATTTTTTGCAAAGCCTAATTCTAAGAACTGCCATCCTTTTGTACCAGTGCAGGCCATTTTGCCAATCTTGCTCTTTTTCCACTTTGCTTTTATCCACTTCTACATGTCTTTTGTATTTCTGTTTGATCCTATTAGCACTGAGATCAATCACAACATTCCTGCTGGGAGCAGAATGGGATGCTACCTTTGTGATGTCTAAATCCAATATTTGACACTATTTTTCTTTACCCGCCAGCTGCCAACTAGTATCTGTTCTTCTAACTCTTCCCTTTAAGTCTTTCATTGTTAGGTCTTTTTACCATTTAAAACAAATCAGAATTTAAATATGCAAAACTTCTGTAGTAATGCTACTTTTTCTTAATACCCTAGAATTTTTTTACTTTTCTAATTCCGATTCATACATACACAAGCACACTACTGGTTTATTTACAGAAACTCTACTGGGCAGAAGGTCAATTTCTCAATGTTTTTCACAAAACCTGAGTGAGTTACCTGCATGTTCCCTGGATGTCTGTGGGTTTTCAGAGTGCATAGAATACATCCACTTAGGCAAATGTATCATTATGGATAGGAAAAAATATCCAAATTCAGCCCCTCAGAAGAGGAAAAACAACTTGAAGATTTGCAGATTGTAAATAGGTCTTCCTTGAAAATTTCTTACTGACAAACAGCTCCTTTGTCACAATACTGTGAAATGTCTTGAGAAAAGGACTTATAATCTTTACACAGGGCAGAAGAGAAAATGATAGTTTTTCCCTTTAATGCTAGTTCACTAGTAAAGGAAAGTAATTAACAACTATGCATAGTCTTATATAATTTTTACTGTCGGAGAGGGCATGGTGCACATACAGTTGCTCATCTCACTGAACATACTAAGAAAATTATTTTAATAATGAATACTTGCCACTGCATTGGTTTTAATCCAGTTAAGATTGATAGCCGGTGAAAGAGCACCAAGGTAAATGCCATTAAAATAAAAACAACTGTTATAACTGATTTCTGCTATTTCACTACTGCAACCCCCTTCAGCAATACAGAAAATGAAAACTGTTTCTCTGGTGCTGTCATACCCAGATTTCAAGATCCCCATTTCTGTAAAACAAAACAGAAATATTTTCATCTGCTGTTTTCTGAAAAAGCAGTAACTTTTGTTCTAAAACAGAAGTCACATTTTAAGCTGTCTTTTTTGTTGGACTGGTATATAAGCACACAATTCACTGGAGTTTTTAAATTCCTATGTTACCATAGAAAGTAAGATATTTCTGACCATGGCATTTCATTTGTGTGCATACACACAGCCCCATGTTTCAGGTATTCCATATCACTTTTCCAAGAGTTAAACTCAGGATTTCTACAGATTCCATTAGTTTTACTTAGACCTAGGCTGTTGCATCCAAGCAGCTAGAAAATAAGCCATGAAGACTGTCTGGGGATATGAATTTGATATAATTTGGATTACTGAAGGACTTTCCAGAAGATTGGAAAATCACTAATTGTACACCATTATCCCAAAGGGTAACCAGAAATACAGAAATAAAATGATGCTCAGAAAAATGACAGGGTTATTTAGGAAGGTATGAAACAATGGAAAGCCAGATGCAGAAGTAATGCCCATCAAGATGGCTTTGTGAAAAACAATTTGCTATCAAAATCAGTTTTGCATCTCTAATACATGATTAGTAAATTCAAGTAATTACATAGACATATTATGTAAAAATTTTATGATTGTCTTTGATTTAATAGTATCTTCAGAGGGGAAAAACCTCAGATTCAGAGGGTCCTGCACAACTCATTCACAAAGCCCAAAACCAGAAAGTAAAGAGAGAACTGAAAAAGATATTAAGACATCACTTAGTCCATCCCAAATTTTTCACTGTCCCAATGTCTTTCCTGCAAAGGATTTGCCAAACTCATTAAAATCTTTCACAAAAAGGATTCCTTCAGATCTTCCATGTAATTTCTATCCAAGTTTTCTGACTTTTTCTGCACAAGAACATATCACTACATTTAACCTCAAGTATCTTTTCATTTTATACATTTATTTTTCTTGAATCTGGAGCTTCAGCACTCTTAAATGAAACCACAGGGTTACCCGAGACACAGTGTGCTTCCCTAGGAGGGACAGACAGATGAGGGGGTTAAAAATGAAGACCACAGTCCACAAGGAGTGTGTGGTCCTGTGCAGCACTATCCTACCAACATCAGCGTATCAATTACAAATATTCAGATTATGAGGCAGACAAAAAACCTCTTTTTTTTAAGCAATTCTGTTAGAATTTGGATTTGAAAAAAAATATATACTGCATAATTTTAATTTACATTCTAATTTACCATTGGGGTAATCTGAGTCATGACTTTTGGGTTTTTTCACTGCAACCACTAAAACTGTTTGTGGGTTGTTTATTCTTTCTAAAGTAAGTGAATAATCTCCTGTAATGACTTGTGTCCAGGAGCAAAGGCTTTGACTGAAAAACAAACCACTGCATAATTTGAAAACTACTGTTCTTCATAAATGAGCTGGCCATTTTGAAACGCAATGCAGTTTTCCAGAAAAAAGTGGGAACTACACAGACAACACATAAGAAAACAAAAACCATCTCACACTTGTTAGCAGGCACAGAGGAGAGCAGGCATCACTTGGCAGCTGAGGGACTGAAGCAGCTGCCTGTGTCTCAGGGCTGTCCAGCATCTGGAGCTGCTTCGAGTGTCACTGTTGGTCACCAGCAGTGCTGGACCTGGTGATGTTCTAACACAACCTGACCCTCAAAAATTCGGGAACAAAGATGTGTACAGAGAGAGTCAACAGCCAGGAAACAAGAGTGTATGTAAAGCTCTCATCTCTTTGCCTGGGGATCATCGAAAGGGTCGGATTAAAAACAAATGGGAAGGTGTCAGGAGCTCTACGGCACTGAGTTTCATATGAAGTCACCCCCTGGGATGACCAGGAAGAGGGCAGTCACTGAGATATCACACCGTGTCTGTGCATGGTTTAATTCAGTTTGACTGCCACATCAAAAATGCAGCTCGTGTGAGATGCTAATGACAGGCTCCTGCAATGTAATGCTTTCAACAACAATTTATTAGCTTGGATAGGATCTAGAAGGGAATAAGGCATTATATTCACGAGAATAACTGAAATAAAGGTTAAATACTGTCAAAATGCAACCACGCTGTTCTCATAACAAATCTGTGGGGGCTTCCACCTATCTAAAATTTTAATACATTTTTAGAGCTCTCAGCCATGCTTGTGACTAAAATGCTGGAAATTGGCTCCTGGGAGGGCAAGGTGGACTGGTTTATGTATTATTCCAGTGCTGTGGGCATTTAGCAGCCTCCTGAAGTAATCAATTATGATGGGGAACTACTTCAGTGTTTCTGTGCTGTAAGACTTAAGCAGAAAATCTTGAACATGTAAATGATTAACCAGGTCTCATCAGATCCCCTTGGAGTGCCTAGCTTCTCACAAGTTTTCTCATGGAGCTCCACATGCCAGTGTGCAAATACACACGCACACACACATGCTGTTAGTGTAGTTTGTTTGCCACAGAATTTATTTTAAAAAGCAACATGCAACACAACTCATTAGAAAATACTAGGAGATGGTGGATGAAAAAATGAAGCCTGGTTCAATTCCACTAATGTTAGTGAGTTCTTGATGCAACACATTTGCTGAAACCATCCACAATCAATTACTGAGACAGAAATAGAAGCACAGAAGCAACTGCCTTTAAATAACAGACTGTTGATGCATTTAAAACAGTTCCTTCTTTTTTTTCCATAGGATAGAGCTTCCTATGGCTTTTCCTATGGGGTTCTGGGAGCTTCTCTAAGAACAAGCATTGAACTCTTTTCACACTATGGCAGAGTTGTAGCTAAATAAAAGGTGTAGGAAGGTTGTTATGAAATATGCCTAACATCTCCCCCCTTCGAGGAAAACCTTGTGTAAACAAAAACTGCTAATGAGAGCAATGAGATGCACTCAGACAATGCCAGGTTGCTCAGGCACTAACTCATGTTTGCTGCGATTCTAGCCTCAGGTAAAAACCCTTAAGATTTAGGAGTGTTACTGAAACGTTTTGGAAATGCTGTGTTAGCCTTTCCCACCAGTTTATTTCTCCAATGTCACTTTCTATAGCTAAAGCAGAAGAGGTTGTGAAGACCAGACCTATCCTGGCCATTCATGATGCTGCCTGCTTCCCACTTCTGCCTCCATGCGGGGGTGGCATCTGCCCCAGCCCCACATTTCAGCCCCTCAGCAGAGCTTTGCCTTGGGGCAACTGAACGCTGCACAAACCAGACTAACTCAGCTCATCTTCCTTCCCATCACACAGCTCCTGCCATGTGTCAGTCGAAACCAGCATGCAAAACAAAGACCAACTATTATGCAAATAGAAGAAAAAAACTTATAGTTTAAATTTAAATCTGTAAACAATTACAGATTTAAAGAAGAAATCAAGTTGACTGTACAGGATGGATAACCCTAGAAATAATGACGCCTGTGTTCACTTCTTTGAGTTACATATTGCTATAATAAAATGGTAAACTAAAATATGAAATAGATACTGGCAAATTAACAGGATATTTAATATTAAATTAACTGAATATTAATATATTACTGCTTATTTTCAAGCACTACTTCTTTTTATAAGTGAGGTTTAGAATTTTCAGGGTATATGATATTTCCAATCTTAAACAGTTCTCGTTCATCATTTAACAGAAAGGCAAAGTGCCTGGGAGCATGAGAGCAGGAAACCAGCACTACAGAACTTCCTCTCAGAAGGCATTTCAATTTTATGTCGTAAGCAAGGCCTATGACAAAAGTATGTGTAGTGTAATGTAATTGTATCATTTCTCAAAGTTTTACATAATGACTTTCTGTTTCTAAATAGTACTTAATTATTGGGAGCAGGAGAACATAATTGTTCTCTGGGTGCTGCTGTTAGCTCCTAAGGGCATGATCAATCCTGCTGAGACATATAATTCATGCACTGTTTGCTTCTGATACAGCTACATTTACAAAAGCAATGCAGTGATTAGATTCCTCCAGAATAAATGCGTCTATAAATCCCTGTGTTGTAAATATTATTAACAGCTACATCCAGTAAAGGACTTGAGCCACTGACATGAGGCTGAGGCAAAACTAACAGAGCTCCAAACAAACAATAATTTAAAAAAAAAAAAAAATCCCCTCTCTGCTATGGTTTAACCCTGGACATACTTACAATCACGAGGCACCCTCCTATCTACTGTAGTCTACTCAGTGTCTGAGGTGCTGCTCCAGTTCCTGCTCTGCAGGAGCTTCTCAAACCCTTTTCCCACAGGAGGGAGACCCGAGTTATGGCATTGAGCATGCTTCTGACACATTTTTTTTGAAAGACTGAATCTGATAGACATTTGACACAGCAGGAGCAGAATTAGATGCCTTCACAAAAGCAATCAAGGACACTCATAAAAAACAGTGGCTATTTTATCAGCCAGTGAGTGCTCATGAAGGGAGATCACTCCCTGCAGCACCTGAGGCCACAGGAGAATAGTACCTTCAGCTACCTCAGGCTAGACATGATTGTAAGTAATGATCCAGGTACTCATAAAAATTACACCATCTGAACAAAGGGTAAAATTCATGTCTAAAAATTAAGACATCTGCAACAGATCTAGCTGGAGGAAGATAAGTGTTTTAGGGCATAGCTCATCTCACTTAAGCAATGAACCTAAAACTCATGATGTGCATCACTCCTTGGGATTGCTTTTCCCCACACTGACTATAAAGGGACCCCTAAAAATCTAAATCAGATATAAATGTATGCACTGCAGATTGCTAAATTTAGCTGAAATCAGTTTTGCACCAAGTGTTTATTAATAATTTAACTAACCAGAAACATGGATGAAAGTGAGTCAGTGCATTGTTTTAATATTATTTATGTTACCATTGGACTGTGCAGAGAGCAGAAAGATGAAACAGGGACTGAATAAACATAAATCTTTCCTAATCGTGGAGAAAGTCATATTTATGTATGTCCTTGTATCCAGAAATACTGTATTGATTTTCCATCATTTCCACATATGCCATTAATATACAGAAATTAAATTCTGAAGGCAGTAATTTTTTAAAAAGAAAGAGAGAGAGAGAGAGAGAGAGAGAGTGTAGGACTTCAATAAATCTATAGGATTCCTGTAATAGTCCAAGGAGATTTTCACACTCAGCTTTGTAACTACTCTTGTTATTGGGTTTCATGGACAGTGGCAGGGAATCTTCTCAGAACATCAATATAATCAGTTTGTTTCAGCGCATTTCCAGATCAGTCTTGAAGAAGACTGGTACTATTTACTTTACAGTCTAGAAAGGCTGATTCTTAGATCTTTCTTCCCACTTGCAACTAAAGTGCATAGTGCTAAAACTGTACCGAGTTGTTTGTTCCACAATGGCCTATTTCTGACGTATATAATTTAGGAAAAGACCACCTATATGAAGGCATATTTCCAGGGCTCATGTGGCATCTAGTAGCACGGAACCTCAATCCCATCTTTGAAGAATTGAAACCTAAATTTCCTAAATGACATAGGAATTACTGTATTTAAAAAGTAAATGGGATCTACACATTTACAAAAAAATCCAGCGTAATTGAACCATACATCCCCCCTCTTGTTGACACTAGTCTCAAACTTGGAATATGTCCTCAGTCACCCCATGAATCTCACTAGTATATTTGTTTTTTCTTTGACCCATAGCCTGCATTTAAGGAGACCATCACTTACTGTCTTGTAGGTGTTCAGTTTGCTGGTGCTTCAGACAGGCATGTATTGTAATTTTCCTGCAAATGACCCATTTAAGGAGAGGCAAAGACGTATTACAATGCCATAGAGAAAATAAGACAAGAAAAACAACAAAAATCAAGGGAAACTGCTTGTAAATCCCCAATTGCGGTTTGCAGTCCTCATTAGAAAAAAATAAAGATAAGAAGTAATCCTTAATTGAAAGAAAGCAGGACTGAGAGATCAGCACTCATAGTTCACCTGTTTCACCTCTGCTTTCTCCCTTAGCAAAACCAGTTGCGGCATAAATAATGTTGACTGTGTTGCCTGTGGTCTCTTCTAATTACTCATGTTTTACCTTTCTTCTTTTTGTTACATATTTCCCATATTAATCACTGCTTGCTACCTTCCTGGTGGGGTTTTTTGTGGGTTTTTTGGTGGGTCTTTTGTCGCTGTTTTTTTGTTTTTTTCTTTCATTTGCTATCTGGTCTTAAATTTAGTTTTGCTAGTGTTTTAATTTTCCTGCTTCAGCTAAGCACCCTCATTCTCATGCAAGCCCTCAGTCCAAGTGGTCTCTCCAGTGTGAGCAGAATTCAGCTTCACAGCAGAGGCACGCCAGAGTGCCTTTTACTGTGGTGGATGAAGGGGATGTGTCAGCAACAAGGATGAGCCTGTGGACTTCAGGGAAGAGCTTGACTACTCTCAAAAAGCAGAAGTGGATGACTGTCCAAGCAGGAGATGGGAATAAGGTAACAGAGGTAGTTCTACCTGGAAAGGCACAGACAGAGCAAGCATCTTGGCTATCCACCATCAGAAAGATCTCTCTCTGCTGGCTCTGCCTTTCCAGCCACCTGAGTGTGCACTTCCAGCTGAATTGCAGAGGGCTTAATATATTTGATTCCCGGTTTGTCAGACTGGGCCCACTGGAAGCTCTGAGCAGCTTGCAGTAGTTACATACACAGCACCCACCCAGGAGCGTAAATATAAACACAGGCACTTGTATGGTCCTCAGTTATCGAATGGACATGATAACAATTTACATCACCCAGTGGAAAATCAACATTAAAAGCATCAGAGGAGTTCATGAGACCCCACCCAAGTCACACTCAGTGGTGTACCCTGAACCCCTTGAAAACACAGCACAGAAAAGCTAACTGTGCTGTGCTTGTCCAGATTAATGTGCTGCAACCCCAGGTAGCACTCTGAAGATTTAGCCTCTGAGCTCTCAGGCAGTAATTTCCCTGAAGGAAAGGGAACAGTTGTGCCAGCTCCTGCAATCCTTCCACTATCAGCAACACACAGCAGCTCCAGTGCCATGCCAGAATCAGTGAGGGTCTTTAATACAAGAAGGAACCACAAGGGAACATAAAACCTTACTGACCTTCCCTTTCCCTCTGTACTGTGGGACAGCAGCCTGAAGGCAGCTGAGGGGTGACATGGTTTAACTAGAGACAGCCTGGCCTTGAAGGACACAGGGTAGGAGTCCTCCCAAGGTCTCTTCCACCCCTGTTCCCTATGACTGCTGACTGGCCAAATTAGAGCATTCCTAAATGCATTTCTCACTGTAGCCTCTAGCCTCTAACCAATTTAAAACGCATAAGAAAATTGTCTTACCCCTACATCTTACCTAACTGAAGGATGTCTCCCCATTTAAAAAGATCTATTCACTTAGCACTTACATGACATTCCTAAGTCAAGTTCAGACACTATATGGGTTGTACTGTTTCCTTAAAAAAGTTTTCACTTTTCCCTAAAAATTGGTATTACTTTTCATTTTCACAGGGATTTTTTTTCTGAATCTCAAGGCCCTTGGCAAAGGTAAACAACTGCAAAATAAACCTTTTGAAGAGCACAGTTCTAGCATCTATGTGTTGTATGAGAAAATGGTTATGAATGTATAATTTAGGGCTTCAAGGAAAATTTTAAAGCCAGGTATAAATTAAGGACCTAACACTGTACTCAGTAAAGTCTATTAGAACATGACTGGACTCTAAATGACCACTGGAGGTTACTGTTTCCCCACAGAAATTCAGTGAGTCAAGCATTATGCTAATTCTTTTCAATTATTAAATACAGGCAAGCTTAATATCAGTGGCTGCAAATTGCTCCCATGCATGGCAAGCTTTGTTAAGTATGTTCCAGGGTGGCAGAAATGAGGGGCAGGGGAAGGGTATTTGAGCGTACAAGCACAGAGATGCAGTTGAAGACAGATTTCTCCATGCTTATTACTATTATTATTATTTGTTATTATTGTTTGTATTACTTCAGGACCTAGAAACCCAACATTTACTAGGTTTCTGTTGTGTGAAGAGCTCCACAGGTTGGAACTGGCCACCCACAGCCTCAGCAAGAGACAGCAGGCCCTTACAGGCAGATAGGAATCCATCAGACAGCATCAACTGGTGAGACAGACAACAGCATCCACACACCAGTGGCACATCCTCATCAAGTCTTGGCAGAAAGTACAGACACAGAGGGATATTTTAAGGCAAGATCCAAGGAAGGCCAATAAAGCTGTTTTGCACATATTTACAGAAGTTACTTCGCAGTGCATTGAGCGGCAATGAGTTTTATTGGTGTACCCCTGAAGAGAGGTGAGCAAGTAATGCTGATTTTCGGGGACCAGCGGCAGCAACCAACATCTTAAGTATGAATGAGAGCTGCCAAGCTGGTTCATATGGATGATTAACTGTGTGCAGTTGTTAGCCACTCTGGGTACCTTGTTTTATTGCCTTAACACATTACTTCACCTTAAAGGTTGTAAGAAGGAGGTTTTTTAGGATAGATGTAGTAACATTCTGCTTTGCCCGTATTACATCTATCTGCAGCTTGTAGTACATTTTTTTTTTTCTGTGCAGCAGTGGAAAACTTTCTGCTGCAAATTTGGGATAATAATTCCCTTTTTTATGTCTCACTTTTTCAAAGGCAGGTTCTGGGAGACAGAGGCTGCCTTTTAATTTCCATTTGTGCAATTCCAGTACAATAGATCTGGACAAGCATCCCTAGAAACTCCTTCAGTACAAGTAGTAAAAACAGTAACAAGGTAATCCTAACCTCTCAAAATATCGTCAAAGAGTCAACACAAACTTTAATGTTTTAAGTCATGTCAGGAAGAGCCTAATGGCAGTTTACCCACAAGAACCTGATGTTCCTCACTATTGGCAGCCAGAGGCACCTAATGGCATGTTAGAGGCAGCACAACAAGAGGAGATCAATGTGACACAAAAGGAAGAAAAAAACCATCCCAGTGGTGTGTGGAGAAAGCATTGTCAGGCTCAGGGGAAGCAGCTGCTTTGTCATCTGTAAGGCTCTGTAAAATACCACAATCTGAAAAGAATAGAAGAATTTTAAAAATAGTACTCCATTTTCCCTTCTTTAAAGATTTTTTACCCCCATCATTTTCTCTTCTGCAAAGTTCTGCTCTCTCTCAAAGCCTTTTAACTTTAATATTAAAGTGACATATCACTTTTTTCTTCTTTCCTTTTATCTGGGGGGTGTGGGGGAGGATTTGAATATTTTCCTTCATTGTTGGATTTATTTTTTCCAGTCCAAAGCTGGTTTTCAAATTCTAAGCAGAGTTAGAAGCTTTGGTAGAAATTCAACAACCCTTTGTTTATTTAAAAAAAAACAAAACCTGTGATTTTAATCTCTGTCATACTGTGAAAGGGCATTAACCTACTCTTTTCAACTGTTTCACTGAAAGTCTTTCAGCAGGTAAAGCAGGACTAGGCACAAGAGAAATCTCACCTTCAAAGGTGTTGGGTCTGGTTGTCTCCCAGATACGCTCCCCTAGCACAGACTGCCATCCTCAGTTTGGTAGAAGGATACAGAGTCTTTCTCCTTCCAGCTGTCACTTCGAGTCTGGGTGAGTCTAGCAGCCAACACTAACCATCACGTCTCAAACAGGTACAGGGTAAACACTGAGCGCCAGACTCCGGTTGATATGAGCCACTTCTTAACCTTTCTACCAGGACCTGAGTGGAAATGGCAATAGGTGGGTTCACATTTAAAGTAAATCACCACCAGAGCAGCAGAAGTCCTCACCCAGAAACCAGGGAAAATGATCCTGATGCCATGAGCAGAGCAAAGGACTCAGGGAGCAAACTGTCACCACTGCCAAACAGGAAACAAACGGCCTACCAAGGAATACTTTTATTAAAGGCAGAGAAACAAAACGCCTCTAACAGGCAGAGAAACGGGACGACAATAAGTCATTCTCAAAGCATAATTGTAATTTATAATCTTTTCTTCCAGAAGGAGACCAGCCATGGCAGCTGGGTGCCTTTCCCTTTCTCTGCCAACGTTCATCGGCCGTGCGAGATTTTTCAGCCTTTCAAGGCCCGTCTCAGCTGAGCAGGTTGGCTGAGGGTGGCCCTGGGCTCTGCTCCATCTCCCACCACCTCCCGCCAGTCCCTCCCCCTCCACAGCCATGCACGTGTGCTACCCACACAGCACGGGGACAGCTCCAGCCTTCCTGGGGGTGCAGGGGACTCGGCTGCAGAGGCCAGTTCTGCCTGCTGCTTTCCCACCAGCCCATAAAAGAAAGCAGATGCCACCCACCTCTGAGAGCAAAGACACATTGCAAATTGCCCTGGAAGCATGGGGACATGCTGATAGTGTTCCCACTTCTCAAGAAATGTGACTTCAGAGTGGGGGTAAGGAGGAAACAGGCATGGGTGAGGGAAGGAAGAGCATATGGGAGTTGGTCCCCTGGCAGAAGTGAGAACAGGCACATCCAGATGCTCAAGCACCAGCACGATGCTGAAACTTGAAAGGAAACAAGAAAACTGAATTAGTGCAATACTGTTTCTTTTTTTGCAGGTCTGGCTGCTCCCAGGGAGTAAAAATGTAGCCTACACAAAGCCTAAACAACATTTTGCTCTATCAAGGGCAGAATGAAAAAAAAGAATTTAAGGCTTCCTTGTTTCCAATGAGAAAATCATTTCTCTCTTGTACTGCAAGTACATCTTGACAAAAAATGATCCTACTGATAAAAGCTCATGCAAAATTTTGAAGGAATGATTCCCAAGATCCTTAAATATTTACTTTATAGGACTCAGTTAACATCTTTGATGCAGAGAAACATAAAGTTGATGGAGACAAGACCAGCAAGTTCTGAACCAGCTCTTGTAAAAGTAGAATTCTCTAGAGCAAATAGCATCATTATCCATAAAAACGACATTTCATTTACTGTAGGTTTTGTAAGACTGCCTACTCTGCTCACAGAAACCTGCTGTTGATTGGAAAAGCCCGTTTTCAAAGGAGTGACAGAAATTACCTGCCCTTCTCTGTGTCTAGCATTTACTGCTCTCCCTTCATTTAGCTGCCTTGATAGCAACACTAATTTAATTACTGCAGTCTGCCCAGGCAGAGACAGTTATATCAATAAAGAAGTGTTTTTATATATATATATGTGGTGTCAACTAATACTCACATCAACATGGTGGTTATACAGATTTAATGTATTTTCATTTCTCCCCAATCACTGAGTAAAATCTTCAGAATAGCTATAGTAAGCATGTACAATAGTTGCTGAACTTTCATATCAGTTTGATATGACTGATAAAATTGAGATGAAAAATGTCGTCTGGGCTACTAACAGCCAGAAAAGTTTTTAAGGCATAAGATGGTATTTTACTGGTGGATTTATTTCAGCTCTAAAGCTAGACAGATTCCAGACAGTGCACACTGACAAAATGACACATTCAGTGGTTCCACTTTGACTGTGACCATTACAATATTTATTGATGCTGTCACTCTTATTCCAGAGATAATTCCTTTTTCTTTTTCCAAGCAGAACAAAAAAAAAAGTGTGAGCCTGCCTTTTTGTTCCACCTTTGGGCAGCACAAGGACAGGGGAAGTTGGCTCATGATGATGTGAAATAACCAATAAGTAGATGGATTTCTGACAGCAGAGTTGGCAATTATTGGTTGATAATCGAGCTGCTGAGGGCTATGTAAGAAGGAAACATGTCTGACTATGCAGAGTCTTGAGTAATCCATAATTTTTTATTGCCTCATCTCCAAATAGTTCAACTTTTATTCAATATCACATAAAACTAAGTTCATAATAGAGAGGCCATGAGTCAAAGCATTCTTCAAAAATTTGGTCTCAAAATTTTTATACTGTCTTGATAAATTATGTAGGCAATTTGGTTGCATTTTCTTAAAAGTGACAGCACTGGCTGTTTGAAGCTCAGGGCATTCAGTAGCCATTCTCGTGAAGATGAAAGGAGGAGCAGAGAGCACAACTCCCTCGTTTCAGAGAACGCTCTTCACAGAGGCAATCAAAGCCACCTAAGCCTTCTTTGTGGAGCAGGTGAGAAATTTTTCAATTAACAATTCCCACCTCCCCACTAGCTAATCTTGACTTGATAAAAGTTGTTGTTAGGTTTTATTTGAGGAAAAAAGTTAAAATTTCTGTGTTCAAAGTACTTTGTTTTAAAATTTAAGCAAAACCACCATATGCTTTTATCTGAGCTGCATGCTCTAAAGATTTTTAATCCCAAACATTATTGAGATTTTAATTTTGCACTGTAACCAAAAGAAACATTTTTAAGACTTGAATATACTCCCACTTACTGCTCAGGGGTTTTTTTTTTCCCTCTGACAGCTGAGTTTTGAATAGTTTGGTTCAATGGACATAAAAGTCACAGGTGGAGACAACTTGCAATGTGATACTTCGACATGGTGCTGTCTTTCTTCTCTAAAATGAGTTTTCTGCAAAATAAATAAAATTCCAAAATTCAGGGAAAATGTTCCATCTATTTTTTTCTTACCAATTTTGACCATGTTATTCATCTTTCCTTCCACTAACATATTCCCTGTTTCCTACCTCTATTTTGAGCTCCTGAAGTTTGCTAATAAAGTTTGTCTACAAAAATACTACAAGAGAGAAGTCAAACATCTGAGTAAAAGATAAACTCAGCTCATCAATAAGTTGCTGTGCAGAAGTCACCCTTCCCTTGCTGAATCATTGCCATGTGCTACAAACTTACCGTGAATATCTTGAGACAGAAGAAAGTAATTACTGTAGCATTTTAAAGCCTCAAAACTTTATGAAAATTTTATATATTAGATGTTACTGGTCCTACTAAGTCTGACACCATGAAAGCTGAAAGTTTGTCCAGTGAGAACCGAAGAAATATGTCCCCATAACTCCGATATATTAAAGCTTTACTGCCACCTTTTTCCAAAGTACAAGTTAGGGACCCTATTAAAGGAAGCATGTAAATTCATAGCTGGCTTCGCTTACTTAGAAAGGAATAAAGCAAGTCTTACTCTTTAACACATTCTTCCATTTGGAAGGCACTGGCAGCCAGTAGATTTTAATCTGAGTTTTCCAGAAAGATGATATCTACTTGATCTCTTTTCATAGAGCTCTCAGTGGAAATAGACCTTATGCCAACAAAATCACTTATTTTTATCTTCGAATGATGTTTTGAAAAAGATGTGATGTTAAAGGTTTATTTCTTAGCTGAGAGAAAACGTAAGAAGGAATGGGACTATTATTCCATTGTCAATTTGAGTCTATATAATTTTACCTTCCTCTCTGGGTTATGACTTTCATTTCTGCAGCCAATAAATTTCATGTTTATTGTGGTTGGTGTTGGGTACCTCAGCCCTGTTATGGCTGGTTATCTCATTCTAACAATCCATTTGATACAACCTAATCCATTAGTAGCTATTTTCCCTCTTACGACCACAGACATTATTTCTTCTCTGACACATGAACAGACATAAAAATAGCAGAGAAAAATCAGGTGACAGACTCCACATCGTAGATGTCATAGTCAGAAGTCTTCTATGCAATAAGCAGCATCAAGAAAACCTCAATTAATTATAACTGACAGTCCAATAAATAAATAAATAAAATATTAAAATGCAACAATGACACCTTGTGAGTAAAGACCAGTTCAATATTTCTCTCAGGAGAGACAAATTAAATGCATCACTCTATACGCAGCAGAGGTGATGAAACTTGGTTTCCTGTGGATCTCTATCTCAAGTCTGTGCTCTCCTCTGGAGTCTCTGATGTCTAAGCAACATGATTTCACATCAGCTTCTCCCCTGATGGGGCATGAACCCTCTGCCTCCTCTATCTGACCAACTATTTTCCCATAGGGGTTTATTATTTTCATAGGGGTTTA
This sequence comes from Callaeas wilsoni, assembly GCA_013398955.1. Classification (NCBI taxonomy): domain Eukaryota; kingdom Metazoa; phylum Chordata; class Aves; order Passeriformes; family Callaeidae; genus Callaeas; species Callaeas wilsoni. The sequence goes on along the minus strand of VWPU01002782.1, from coordinate 10,131 downwards.
TTATTTTTCTTATCTTTACATTTCTGGCAAACTTGGATGAAATCAGCTCATATGTCAAAATGTTCGGGCCCAGTGTTAGCAGGACTGTGGACAACTGATCACCAGACAAATGCAGCATGTTTTCATATTTGCTCAGAAAAAAACCCAAGCTTAAGTAAAACCTGGCTTTGAACAAAAAGTTGGACACACCTGTTATTTTCAGGGATAAATAGGTGGGGGAATGGGGAGAGATGAACAGTGAAGTGGGATGACATGTGAAATTATTAAGAAAGGATTCAAAGGGATAAAGTTTTGATAGACATTAGAAAAAAAGAGGGAAAAGCCCTATATCCAATGGGTGGAAAAAAACTGCTGCCATGTTCTTTGGAATCACAGCAGGACTTTGCTTTCCAGCAGCCTGAAAACAAAATTCTGTGGCCTCCACCTCACAAGTGGTCTGAAACACATTTGCTGAGAGTGAGGAGTCACAGGCACAACCGTTACCTTATACCCAAGTTCTCCTGTCACTCATCTGTTAGCACAATTTTCATCTAAATGATTCTCAGGAAACTTCTGAAGCTCACAGAGGAAAAAAAAAAAGAGGCAAGGACACTTGCCATTTAAAATAATTTGAGTAAAGAAAGTAACAAATAGCTCTTATGAACATGCATTCATTTGGGGTAATGGACTTTCTATATAGGATGTGCACCAACCCTAGAAGTGTTCAAGGCCAGGTTAGATGTGGCTTTGAGCAATCTGGTCTAGTGGAAGGTGTCCCTGCCCATGGCAGGGGGGTTGGAACTACGTGATTTTTAAGGTCCCCTCCAACCCAAACCAGTCCATGATCGCATGATAAAAGTGTGTTTGAATGCTGCCACTGCTCACAGTGTGAGTAGCATCATTGCCTCCCTGGGCTATGGTGCTCCAGAGTTTCTCTGGCTATTGCACTGTGCTTGACTGTGGTTGTCGCATTTGAATAAGAACAAAGGGGAAGATTGTGGAGGACTAGGAAATGACTGGCTCAAATCTAGTTTCTGTTAGTGCCCGACTGCTGGCCTGTATGAAATTAATCTATCTATATAACATTTTATTATCACTTTTATAATGAAGATCAATCTCTTCTAGCTGGGTCTTTGAATAACATGTAAATCAGAGTACAGCCCTAGCTAGAAATGGGCCAAACTAGTGCCAAAATCTGTATCGCATTAAGCTTTCAGCAGGCTCAATTTCAATTTTGACTGGTCTCATTAATACTTTACAGCAGAGGAGCAATCCTCTTTCACAGTGAGTCCTGATAGGCCAAGTCCAAATGTAGGAGCCCCATTTCCTCTTGGAAATGTTGAACTCAGTCTCTCCTCCCATGGAGGCGGAGAGTGTAAGAAAAGGCCCCCACTGTCACTGCATGATTGCTGTGGTGACAAAAAAGGTGTCCATAAATCCTTCCTTTAGCAGCATGAGCAGACATAGGTTAAGGTATAAAAGGCTAGATGTGAGCCTGAGTGGATCTCCTGCCTTTGTTCACAGAAAGGAAGGAATGTCACTTATTATCCATGTCCTCAGTGACAGGTAGGCACCTGCCTTGTACCATCCTCAGCCAGTTATGTACATATTTACCTGTAAAACTCTAGTCCCTAAAGTTGTACAGATGAGATTGTGCATATGAGATTAAAAACACAAACACTATTTAAAAGAAACAAATCAATTTTAAAAGAAGCTCCTACCTGTTCCATCCATCTCTAACTAAAAGTTACTACCTTGACATAAAAGTCAAAGTTTTAACAGGGATTTGAAGCCTGAACTAAACCAACTTTTCTTCTTGAGAAACAGTCCTGTAACAATACTGCCATTTGGCTCTGTGCAGCATACATGTACTCTGGAAGGGTTTTTACAGACCTAAGAAATCAGGCTTAGCAAAATGGTGTTTTCTCTGCTGAAGTACTTAAAAGCTTTGCCCTGGATCAAGACTTGGTGATTTGCTGCAGGATTTGCACCAGTTCAGCCCTCTGCTTGTCAAGATTGTCAGCACCAACCTCCTCAGGTCACTCCCATGACTGCAGCCTGTCTCATGTTATCCTGAAAAACACTCCCAGAACATGCTGAGCAGGGAAATTCTACTGCATAGCCATGACTCATTTACTCACAACAGTTCTCCAGAAAAGATGAAGCAACTATTGGAAGAGTGAGTCTTTGTGGGGTTGAGTCCATAGCAAATCTCTCAAGCTTTACTTTCATCCCGCTCTCAGTGCTGTAGGTCTCTGAACTTCATCAGAAAAAATGCTTATTAATGATTCAGCTCTGGGAACTCCAACTGATGTAAAGGAGAAAATGTACCCTTTGAAAAAGATCTGATAGAAATCTTCTCTTTCAAATGTCTCCTCAAGACCTACCTCTGCTGTGACATCCATCAGCCAGGTAATGATCCTCACATGTTAACAGCAGTCAGGGACAACCCACACCTCCTATTAAAGGTGTTTTGCAATGACTCATAAACACCATGCTGGGCCCACAGATAATTCATATCATCTTGTGGTTTCATCCCCACCTTCTTTCCTCCCTTACGGTCTCCTTCCTCTTTAAACTTGTTATTTTCCTTACAAGACCCCGTCCTCCTCTGGTACTGGGGCAGTACGGTATGGTAGTCAGATGGCACTCATCCTTCAACTGGAGTTCTGCACTGATGTCTGTGGGGGTGTCTATGTGCACACACTTACGTAGAAATGCTCACAGGCGAGCATATATATATATATATATTCATGTGTGTATATATATGTAAAGGTGTGTATATATATGTATGTGTGTGTGAGTATATGTATGTGTATATATATATATATACACACACACACATATGCACGTCTTGCACCTCCACACATAACCTGTCCATTCTCAGAAAAATTACCTGGACCTTCCTACAACAGAGCATCCACACACAAAATGATTCACACTTTATCTACATTTTTAAGCCTTAGAAATCAAAAGTAAACAAGACAAAATTATCTTACTAAAAATTTTCTTATCTGATGAGCAGAATATTTTGGTCTTAAGGGATTTGAATTTGTTCTCTTAAATATATGGAATTACATTATTTGAAAAATGAAATAGCAGGATCGAATAAGAGTTTATATCTGTCAGAGAAACTCTCTTTAAGGAAAATGTTCAAACACAAAACTCTTACTGTTTTTTTCCCCCTTGGAAGTCACACAAAATAAAACTTAGAATGATACGTCATCATTCTAAGTGAATTTTAGGAGTTACAGAATCACTGCTTGTTTTACTGCCTCTATATCCACTGTAGAACTGCTTGCAATATGAAAGATGTTTGATAATAAAGTGGTAGGTAAAGCATGACAAGCTAAGCTGAAAATGGTTTTAGTCTATTAGTACTAGAGACAGGGATAGTTTATTGCCTTGGATGAAAGCCAGTCCTCTTTGAAATCAGATGGAATTTTGCCACCATGACTTCGTCCAGGCCACTGTTCTGGGACAAAGAACAGAGTCTCAGGTCTCAGTTTGATTATCTGGCTTGATTACTTCAACCAGTAACACTGGTGCATGGAGAAAATTAAACCTAAGCAATAATGAAATATCAGCTCATTATCATATTTGGGACAGAAATCTTTCACACAAGAGGCCCCGTGTGTATATGAGACTCCAATAAAGTCACTGGTGTCTTTGAGAGCAGTTTTACTGATGACACAGCAAGCTTCCAGCTCACTCACGAGTGCAATGCACTGTTCCAGAGGCTACTCCCTGCATGGAGCCTACTGCAGTCAAGAATACAAACTTCTCCTTTTGGATGTCCAGCTTCACATGCTTCCTTAGGAGGCTGTCAGCGGCTTTTCTCAAGTGCATGAACGCATCTCCTTTAGGACAGAGCAGCACGGCCTCAGCCCCATTAGGACTTCAGGCTTGATAGACTCCTGGTGGCAGTTTTAACACAGTACTGCTTTCCCTCCCCACCTGAAAGCTTTTTAAAAGTTTCATATCCAGCTGAATGCTACATCAGCAGCAGTTTATAAACAAAAGCAGTCAAGTGAAACTGAAATTAGTTACAACAGAGGTTATAGTAGAGATTTAGAAAGTCTTTGGAATGGCCTTCTCCCACCCTCATATATGTCAGAGCAGCCTTACTCTTCACCCCTTCCGGAACCACCCTGCTACCCAGGGACTTCACCCACCCAGTAGGACTGAGGGCCACAAACCAGCAACCAGGAGGCAAGTAAAAGCTGATGCAATGTTCTCGTCCTATGCAGAAGTTCACTGAACAAACCTGAATTCCATAATGCTTATAAAAAAACCCCACAAGTGACTTTCACACTGTCCGGACAGCATAAAGCTGTCTCCTAGAGGAGATGCCTCTGTTCACTACTGCCCTCAGACTTCCAAATAGCATTTCTCTTCCCAAGGAGTACTCTCAAAATTCACCACTATCACAGTCCAAATGAGAGAGTATGGAGGTCAGAGACAGCCAATTTGTAAAGCTAAGTTACACTAAAGGGAACACCATACTGTAAGTTAGATTATTATGCTAAAACCTTTGCTGCTGGAAAGCCTCTCAACATCTTACTGCGTCTCAGAACTGATTGAAGGTGAGGATTACTTGTCAGGTTCTGTAAATCAGGCAAATGAATCGGGTGTACCCAGTAAAATGGCTTTTTTATTAGAAGCCCTCAGTTGTCACTAAGACTGAGCAGCTGCTCAGAGGACAGTAGTAGCTGCTGTGGCTGAGACATTCTCATTCTCAGCTCCTGTTTCAAGCCATTTGTGATATTCTGGAAACCATTATCAAAACTATGTGGCAGAAATCATTGCAATATACTCAAAGAAAAATAAAATAATGAACATCTGCACAAAGTTGATGATCTAAAATATATAAAAGCTGCAGAAATCAGGTTATTCTAGTTGTCTACTTGTTTCTTGGACCACATGATATATTTGCAGCCAAATCTCCTGGCTAAGTTGCGGATTTTCCTTAAAATGTGTCTCATTTTCCTGACTAAAATCTGAGGTGGCACCTTGGACACCTGAACTGTAAACCACCCAAAAGCCCCTTTATGTCTCTAGTGACACACAAAATTTAAACCAGTAAACTATTTACTAGTGTTGCTGAACTGCAGACCAGCCGTAAGTTTTCATATACACTCTAAATATCTTGCATAATAGAAGAGTTCAAATACTCTGTTATAATACAGGAGAAAAACTCCTGACCAGAATTTAAATGAGGTCATTAAACCATACTTGACATGCCTCCAGGACAAATTAAACCAAGGGATATTCCAAAATATGTCCTGAAAAAATCACTACAAACAACAGAAATAACTTCAAAATAACATTATCTGTGCATAAATCTATCCATCCAGACTGAATTAGATCCCCATTGAACATAACGCACAGACTCATCATCTTCATCCTTTCTTTGCTGTCTCCTAGAGTCTGGGGGTTTTTAATAATCTACAGAAAGAGACAGACGTTAGTGTCCTTCTAACTAGCAGGCTTTCCATATATCCTTATGCCCATAATTCACCTTCAGCACATCTTAAGCATTGCTTTCACTGCCAAAAAAAAACCCCAAACCAATATACTGCCTCTGTTCTATGAACAAATTTACCTGAGTGTGTCAGCTTCCACCTCTTTATACTATCAGAAGGAGGAAGACAATCAGACTACTTCAGAGGCGGTGAATGGCAAGCCAGGGCTGAGATCCCCAAAGTCCCTGAAACTGGGACAGGGATGAACCCAAAGTGTCCCAGGCAAATCCCTGGGATTTACCAGTCACCACTCTGGCTATCCTTTGTGCAGCTTATTTCACAAGATATTCATTTGAGGTGGAAAAACTTGCAAAAACTGATTAAAGAAATCTAAGGGAAACTGAAGCATCCACCTAGACTCCCTAAATGGGAAAAAAAAAAAGCAATAAATGCCTACCGTTTGGTGCAATGCAGTGTATTCCAAGGGCAAGAACTTTTGTTCTTCAGAATTATTTTTATAATATCACCTCTGCCAGGGATGATTTAAGAGCTTCTAGATAAGGGAATGAATTTCATCAGAGGCAGAGAGATCACCTCAAGTTTCCCTTTCACTTCTTGATGAATAAAACACCCTCCTCAGCCCTTTGTAGCACCTCACTGCTACATTCAGAAGTGGGACTTTAAAGCAAAGGAAATTTTTGGTGCCTCAGTGTAAAAGCCATCTTTAAGAAATTAAGAGAGCAAACACAAGGGCAATGATAGAGATGAGTTGACTGAGCTTTGAGCAGCTTTAAAACTACCTTAAACCAGGTGTATCCAATCTACTCCTCTGAACAGCTACTACTACATAGCGATGCTGTGCCTGCTGCGAGTGAGAACCAATAGTACCTCACATTTTCAGAAAGCTGAGGCTGTTGTATCATTTCAGGTGTCTTACATATCAGAATTGCTACTTGCCATTGCCAATGCAATTGGCATAACTGCCATTATTACTTGCGTGTAGGAATCCTCTCTCTTAAATTAATTTATACCACTTCCAATGATAAATACAGCAGGGTATAATGTAAAAACATAAATAAAGCTTCAATATAAATTTCCCTCAGGGAAGATTCCTGATTAGTCTCATCCACCAGGCCCTTCCTTTTCCAGTATCTACCAGTTCTTCTTAGTGAATGCCAATGAACAGGCAAAGGAATACTGGAGCTGGGAAATCATTTGCAATTCACTCCTTCTGCCAATAAAAGTAGCTGCTAGAAGAGGATGTCAGTCTTTCCCTCTTGTAATCCTTCTGCATAGCTACAGCAAGGAAAAAGAATCCTAAATATTGCACATTCCCAGTCATGAGTCACCCAAAACAGCACTGTGCTGGGTGGCCACGGTTTGGGCTTGCATAAGTCCCTGGGACAGGAGCAAGGACGAACCTGAAGTGTCCTACATAAGTTCCTTCAGTTCATCTCTGGATATTCTACATGTAGTTTATTTTGCATATTGTTGTATTCTTTTCTATTCTACCAGGATCCTGTCGCTGGGAGATGTTTGATCTGGAAAGATATTTTGTGCAAGTCTCCATAATTTCCATAGGATTCATAGTCATCCTACTTCTTATGTACAGACAGCGGAGGAGCAGCATTGTTGGGTTAAGTTCTGGTAAGAAAGGCCCCAGTTCACACAACACATACATTTCCTAACAGCTAATGTTAAAGAAAGGAACTCAGACTGTCCCATGTTCAGAGAATAGTGGTTAGAACACTGGAAAAATGGGGATTCATCTTATAAGGGAACACTATTACAAAATTATTTATTCAGCTCAAAAAAAGCAAAGATGCCACATCCAGACAGAGGGTGCAATTGTGCTACAAATGCTTCAAGGAGAAAACGCAAGAGAAGACCTTTCCAAATTCACAGAGAGTGTCAACATATGAAGAAAATGGTTACTAAGAAATGAGATTTCCAGCCATCTGGAGACTGAAGTTCTGGAACAGATTTCCAGAAAAAATGTACTAGGAACAAAACAAAAACTCTCAATCAGCTTTCAAGATAGGCCTGGATGTGTTTTCAAAAGAGGATTATTTGGAATGGTTTCTCGCACAGAAATCCACCTCAGCACTCCGCTTGCTGTTTCCAACCAAGCTTGGAATAACTTACAGACATTTCTAGGGAATCAGAGCACACAAAGGCCATTCTAGCAAACCTTTGGTCACATCACCTACCTGTGAGGTACAGTAAAGCAGTATATGCAAACAGTGCAACAAATTTAGGAAAAAATACATCTGAAATCTTTAGGCATGAAGAAGCAGAAAACATTAAAGCTTTAAATGCTCACTTAGGGAAGAGAGCTATCTACAGTGCACAGCATATTGAAGGGCAAGGAATGCAATTAGTGCTTGCTGCTGTATTTCAGGAGTGCTTGATCATTTCTTCTTAGCATGTAATTTACATATTAACACTGGAAATGTCATTTGTTTGTTCCTTGCATTATCACTCTTTGATAAGCACATGTCATTATTGCATACAAATAAGGAGCTTCCACCTGACTGACAGAAAACACAGCCAGAAGTTATTTGCAAAGGAGCCCTTGTCAGTCTGTTTCATGCCATAATGAATCACCTGCCCTATTAGTGGGCACCTTTCCTTCCACCACAGCAAGAAGGCAGAGAAAGATCCTGACAGCAGAGCTAGTACTGCTCACTGCATGCCAGGAAGTAACACAAGACATTTTGCTATGAGACCAACACACAGATGTGCTGGAATCATGCTCATGTGCCTCCTCAAGGCACCACCTTGTACTTATCTTTCTTACAAAGAACAAAACTTAAAACCCATCTTTGAAGAAAATCAAGGCTTGAGAGGGAAAAAGAAAGTCCAGGAGAGTGAGAGAGCAGAAGTGCTGGGGAAGCCTGAAAGCAGGGCTCAGCTCAGCAGAGCCACAACCTCCTGCTAGTAGAAGGGTTTGAGTCATAGCGGCCACCAGAGTCCGCTGACACAGGCCAGCCTTTGATCACTCAGTCAATAGTGAAGAACAGCATTAACTCCATATATCTGACAGAATGGACATAATCACAAATATTTTAAGATCCTTCAGTCAAATTAAAGGTCCATTCATTCCTGTAGCCAGCCTCTGGCTGTGGCTATCAGCAGATGCTCCTGCCAGAAAACATGGCACACAGAGAGAGAGCCCTGCTGACCATGGTTGATATTCCCAGCGAGCAGGTGTTTGATGCTGCTCTGTGCATGAGTTTGTTCTCAATGGCCTTGATTCTCCAGACCCATCCAATTCGCATTTCTACTTTTACATCTGACACGTCATGAAGCAATGAGCTCCTGAGCTCTATTATAGGCTGTGCGGAAAAGCACTTCCTCCTGTTTGTTTTAGGCCAGATGTCTAATAGCACCATTACACTGTCCATACTGCACAGACTGGGAGAGACAGGGAATGATCATCTCCAGCTGAACTGCACTATGTACATCTCAGTAGTCTCTTTCCCAGGCTAAAAGCCATAACTCCTTTAATCTCCTCATGTGCAGAAGCCATTTCAAATTTCTGGTCAACCTTATTGTCCTTCTCTGTATCCTTTCTACTTCTGCTACATCATCTTGAGACTAAGGGATCAGAAATGAGCTCTCTATTCAACACTCCATACATGTAACAGTGACAAAGAGATATTTTATCTTCTATTCCTTTCCTTATAACTTCTAATATTCCATTTGCTTTTCAGTTATCAATAATCATTATAATGCTTTTTTTCAGAAAATTACATATAATAACTTCAAATTGACATAGTTAATAGGGAAATTAAAATTTCATACATATATTTGAGACTGGTTTTCCCAGGTGCATTATTTAAAATATCTAGGCCCTAGACTTCATCAGCCATTTCTACTTTACGGTCAGTTAATAACAAGAAATCCTTCTAATGCTCTTTGCAGTTGGTCTGAGTTTTGGTTATTCTGAAATATTTTGTCTGATCAAACAGCAGTTGTCACCACATCACTCATCCCCTTTCTCAGATCGTTAATGAATACACTAAATAGAGCAGGGGCTGGAGCTGTGCATACTCCTCTCTCTTGTGAAATAGAGATCATTTACTCCTACCCTGTGGCTTCTTTCATTTAACCAATTATTAATCCATGACATCTTAATATCATCAAGACTCTATGGTTAAAAATATAATTGAAAGTCTTTTTCAAAATTTTTTATTAACTGCATCACCTTACATACATCTTCTTCACAGAACTAGAATAGATTTGTGAAGGATTTCTTCAGTCTATGAAATCTGCTTTGACTCTTCTCCTCTATGCTGATTCACCTCTCTACTCTTTTTTTGTCATTTGTTACAGCTTCTATCAATTTGTCCAACACAAAAGTCAGAGGTACTGTTCTGTAGTTCCTAGAATTCTCTCTGCAACCCTTTGATAAAAACTGGCATTATATTTGCCGCTCCCAAACCATCCAAAAGAAAAAATCGTTTCAAACAATAAGTTGGAAGCTACAACTAATTGTTCAGCAAACTCAATCCTGAGTTCAACAGATGTATACTTGGCTCATACTGCCTGATACCATCGGTTTGATTCTTCCTTTTCCACTGAGTTTTCTAAAACTCTTCTGGTGTCTTTACATATTGAGACAGTTCCTCAGACTTGCCTCCTATAAAGGAAGGTTTTATTGTTGGTGTGCTGGTTTGAAAGC
>VWPU01002781.1:0-16979 GCA_013398955.1 Callaeas wilsoni | reverse complement strand
ACAGCACAGGGACATCACAGCAGCTCCGCCTGCGAGTGCAGTGCACATCCCGCAGCTCGAGATTAGACTGTGCAACTCGTTAGAGAGGAATCCTCAAGGTCTCTTGCTGAGTAGCAGAGGGAAAGGAACAGAGCGTGAGGGCTCTTATCAGCTAATTCACGATGAAGGCATTTTGCCTGGGGGGAGTTCTGAACACCTGCCTGATGATATGCATGGATGGAGATTTTGCTGCTATTCTGTACCTTTCTCACAAGTGCCTTCCAGCCTTCCCCTGCCAAAAAGAGTATTTCTTTTTCAAAGAGAGCACACTGTGATCCCCCACTACTGTAAGTCTCAGTTTTATCCTGTTCTTCTCCTGGAAGAAAATGTTTCTGATACTTCTTTATTATTTATTAACTTAAAAGCATTACTTTCAATGTAAGTCTAGACAAGGAAAAACCGTGAAATACCTTCTAAAATCTGTCAATTATTCTGTAATTATTTTAATGTTATGAATGGCTCTTTTTTGTTTTTTTTTTCAGGGGGACTCTCTTGCAGTAGTTTTTGCCTTGTTAATTCTCACTGGTCTCTTCCTTGTTATAGTGCTTCAGGGTGACTGAGCTTAACTGAGCAGAGAGTTTTATTATCAGTCACCAGACCTCAGGTCACCTGCTACACAGCCCGACTCTGCTGTGATGTAGAGTCACAGCCACCTGTAATTCCAGTTGCTTAGGAATCCATCCCAAAAGCTCTGTGTGAGAGATGCCCTAAGAGCTCTTGTGTCAGGCTGTTCCCTGGGGGACAGAAAGGGAAACATGTGGAGGGAGGAGAAGCTGGTGACAGCCACCACTGACCTGTGTGTGTGACAGGACAATTGGGGAGTGGAAGACGGTCCAGACCACGCTCTCGGAGCACGGCGGGGTGGTCAGGGAGCCCTGGTACCTGTAGAAGTGTGAGAGGTTTTCTGGCAGCATGGCTTGGATGTCCAGAGAATTGAGCGTTGTTGACTGGCCTCCAAAGGAAGCAGAGAGATGATATTAGAAGTTAATGGGGAGGGAAGAGAGAGGTGAAAGTGCTGTTAGAGCTGGGGTTGGCAAATCCCTCTGCCCGGAGCCCTGGCTCGTTAGACCTTTGGTGGAACTGGATGGAGATGGAGAGGCATGAACGGCCCTTGCTGTGGTTTGCCATCTGGAGATGCTGGCTCCGGGGGTGGTGGGCAGCTGCTCTCAGTGCCCTGCCAGTCCCCGTGGGTGCTCCCAGGAGGCATTAGTGGGTGTGCAGGCTGCAGGAAGCTGATGTTTGGTGCTGCAGTGCATTGCACAGAGCAGGAGTACTCACTGCTGCCCTGAGCAGCCCCTGGGGTGGGCTGGGCTGGAGCTGTGCAGGGCTGAGGATGCTCTGCCACCACAGCAGCAGGAGAACATCTGTTTGCAGAGCCAGTGTGTGCTTTGAGGATATCAGGGACAGAGAAAGGCATTCCCAGGTCTTACCTGCAAACCTGATTCTTGCCAGTTTGGAAATGAATTCGCTGTAGTAGGTGTTCTCAAAGTGCCCATCCTAAACACAGACACTTGATCAAAAGGTGTCACCTGCCTGTCCTTCTCACTGCTAATCAGTTGGGGGGGCTAATTTGTGAACTGGGAGACAAAGAAAAGAAGTACCACCACAGATCTCCTGATGGGCTGGACAATGCAACGCATGGTCAGGTTTGTACACAGACTGCTTGGGTAGAATGGTGAACAGGATTCCTTTTTGCTACTTTTAAATCCAGACTGAATCAAGTGTTCCCACTGGCAAAGCAGAGCAAGGCTTGGAGGCACAGCAGGGAAACCCCCGCTGCCACACCTGATATTCTTATATATGGGAGATATATATACACACATATGTATGTAATACTACTTATAGGGGTGTTTTCTGGAGCTCCTAAGTGGTACTGGCTGGTGTTGTGTGAAGCCCAGATGGCCCAGGGGAAGCAGCACAGCCTCCTAAAGAGGTGTCAGACACCACCTCTTGGGACAGCTGTACAAAGGTGGCACGGGCTGCTCGTGTCTGAGGGAGGTTTTAGCACAGCCAGTGCCTCCTGGCCCCGCCTGGGGTCACACCTACCGTGTACAGGAAGGCCAGCACAGCCAGCCCCTGCGGCTTGTCTTTGGCTTCTTCAAAGCTCGAGTAGTCAGCAGAGTTGTAGTGGACAATGTGCAGCTGTCAGGAGAGAGATGGGGTCATTAACAAGAAGTGATGAATGGCTTCTGGGTGTTTAGAGGGACAGACTGAGGGGACAGTCAGCACCCCAGTTCCTGCTCTTTGTGCCTCATACCAGAAAGGGACCTTTGGTTTAACAGGTTTGTGATGACTGTGGGGCAACAGCTCCAGCTCTGAAGGACACGAGTGCTCCTGCCACGGCTTTTCTTGGAGCCTTCTGACCCAGCACGGTCAGGCTCAGCCCTCCCCCCGCACCAACCAGTGCCCTTGCGGCAGCCCTGCTTTCCCCCGTGCCCCTGCATTGCCTCCCGCAGGCTCTGCGGGACGCAGCTTCCACCCTCCCAACGGGAGAGGCCCCGAGCCGCCTCCCCGCAGCCCCGTGCCAACCTCGGCCAAGTATCGCATGCCGTCGAGGGTGTGCTCCGAGCCGCTGCTCTCCAGGTCCAGCCCGCCCCAGTGCAGGTGCATCTGGACAGCGGTGTAGAGACCTGGGAGCCCTCTGGAGATGTTCAGGGTGGGCGGCAAATCGATCTGAACTGAAAAATGACAGGATTGGAGACAGCAGCGGGGGCAGCCTTGCCCACCCCTGTAGTGGTTCCTACAGAGCCAGCGGCACGCCCTGGAACGAGCAGGCACAGTCACGACCCCAGTATGGGAGGGCAAACACCGAAGCTGAAAGCTGGGTGTGCTGAAAACCTTTCCTGGGCTCAGGCTTGTGCTCCACACCAGGCACAAGCAGGACTGGGCACTCACCAGCTGTGCCTGCAGTCTCCTCCTCCGCCTGAGCAGCTCTGGCACTTTGGCATTAGGCACTAATGAAAGGCTTTAGCGCTCAGCTCACACGCACAGCACGTCTGCACAGAGCTCTTAACCACTTCCTTTGCAAGGCAGAAAAGGGGAATGGAAATGGACACAGTGAGTGGCCTCATTGTTACCCTAATTCCCAGTGTTCTGGGCTCTGCATTTTCGAGGCCCAGCCATAGTGGGAGAGCCCTGTACCTTTGAAAAGGCTGTGTTATTGCTTGAGGGATTTGTGGAGACAAACCTCTTTTCTCCTCCTTGCCGAGGACTAGTCACAAACCCTTTGCCTTCCTGCTAATTCACTGCCAGAAATCATAGATTATGTTAATAAATCTAGGACTGAAAGTGGAGAATTGCCTCATCTAAATGAAAGCCCCCAGCATGTTATAAAAACAAGCAACTATCCTTGCAAAATGCAGCACACCATATTATTCATTAGTCATAGTTTGGGTTTCTGAGGAGTTTCTTTTGTTTGTGAACTGTTTATAGACAGACAAGTTGAAAGCATGTTTCCTTGTAATATCCCAAAGGGTCTGGAGTGGGAGGGATAAAAAAAATCTACCTTTTCATAAGTTCCCTGCTGACTGCCTTCCATAATGAGGGTTATTTACTTCAAGTACCTCACCAGGGTTTCTCCTTTCTACAAAACACAGCCAGGGAATTGTGTTGTGAGTTTGTAACAAGCTTAAGGCTTCTCTAAGACAGTCTAAGCAAATATTTGCTGCAAGCACAAGGCAGGGAATAGCCTGGTTTGCTTCTACTTTTCACCCACGTGAAGTGTGAGCGGGAAGTGTGACTCTGAGCTCCGAGCTGCCAGTGCCTCACTCGTGCTTTGCTCTGGCTCTGCCAGGCGCTGGAGAATCGGCCGGGGCCGTGCAGTGTTAATGCAGCCGAGCCTTGCCCAGCGTTCCTGCCCTGCAGACTGGACTCTGTCCATCCCTGCCCTGCAGACTGGACTCTGTCCATCCCTGCCCTGCAGGGACAGCACACACGGCCAGCCTGGCTGCCCAGCTCTGCCCCCGACGAGGCTGAGTCAGAGGGGCACACCTGAGGTCCCAGTTAAGGCAGATCCTGGAGGAAGATGCACATGTGGATGAGATTTTAATTTTTCAGAGCTGTGCTTGTCCTCGCTACCAGCTGGAGGACCAACCCTCTTTAAAACGAAAAGAGGTCCAAATACAAAAGGCTTTGTTAACCCAAGGCTCTCCGTGTGAGCGTCTGCACGCAGACCCACCCTGCTGCAAACAGGTGTTATCAGGTGGGATTCAGCCTGGTGCTAACACAGCTACAGGGAAAATGAACCTGGTTTCTTAGAAGAGACATTTGGAGTTTGGCTCTGAGAGCCTGTAAGGAGCGTCCTGCTGATAAATCCCTCTCCTGTCCCTTTCAGATCTGCTGAGTGTTTTCCCTGAGAGATTCTGCTGCCCTGTCCCATCTCACTGAAGCCAGTAGAAAAACCCAGCCTGACTCACAGGAGCTGTGAATAGGGACAGTCGTTTGTCTTTGTGCTTTAGGAAACTGCCCTGCATCAGAAAATCATTGTTGGGAAGTTAACAAAAGAATGGGCAAATACACACATGCAGTCAAAAAAGCTAAACCTGCAAGAATTAATGTCTAGGCAGGCAGGGCAGTAGTGCTGACACGAGAGCTTCGAGCTGAACGCTGAGTTTGTGCGGGCCACACAAAAGGAGTTACAGTTTTCAGAAACACGATCACAAGAGTCTTCCTCTGCTGGTACTTTGTCTCTCATCACTGCACTGCCCTGCCCTCACACCGTGTTTCTCCCTCTTTGCTGCAGACAGGAAGAAAGAGCTGTTGTGCAGGACTCAGGAGCCGGCAGCTTTATGTTCCCAACACCTTCCCAAAACCACTCATCCTCTCTCCACTGCAGCCATTAGAAAATCCTCTCATTGCTCATCTGTAGTCCAAAGGCATTATCCCAACAGTACCAGCTGATGAATTATTTAGGCAATGAATTACAGATTGCAGCAGGGGAATCTGGGATCTCCTAAATTGTAAGCCTTGCCCTGAAACTGTGTAGACAAAGACCAGGCTTTTAACATGTGCTGTGCTTCAGTTTCTCTTCCTGAGCCCCAAAATACCAATCCTCTGGCTGTGAGAGAGGGACCGTCCTCTGTATTGTACTGTTGGGTGACCTACATCCAACCAAACCTGGGATGCAAAGGTTTCCATTCCTGTCACTTCTGATTAATGCACAGGCCAAAAGATGCATTTTTCTGACTGCAGAGAGGAGTCGGTGTGCCCCAAATACCACTGACTGCTGCAGTCCTGCTGTCTTGTAGCACATTAAAGGAAAGGGTCAATCTGGAATTCTCCAGCTGCATTTTATCCGTTTTTCACGTCCAACAGAGCAAATACCTTGCAGAAACCTAACTGCCTTTTATTTGTCTGGTTTATTTATGTATTTCTGGAGAGCTTTCCTGGGTGGTCGAGGAAAACAGCAAACCTAAGGGAGCAGAACGAAGTGAGTTCGAAAAAAGGGCATTGTCTGTGAACGCATTTCAGAGCTTAGACGAAGGACGTGTTCTGCGCTGCCCCGAGCCTGACGCCGCCAGCCTTACCAGAGTGGCCGTTGTTGGTCATCCTGAACTGCCCCTGCAAGGGCCCATCGTAACCGCTGAGCTCCAGCTGCAGCAGCAGGGGGTTGTACCTCACTTTTCTCCTCTGGATGTCGATCGGAGACTGCTGCTTGCCAGCACACTCGGGGAAGTGCTGTGCCCAGTGCTCCTCATCCAGCTCTCCTTCTCCTGGGGGGAGGCAAGGCGGGTTGGGGGCGCGGGGGAAGGGCTGTTAGTCAGGAGTCAGAGCACTCTCCTCATTTGCCAGCAGGAAATGCCGATCTAATTACTGCAACACCGGGAGCTGCAGCCATAAAAGGTTGCTTTGCCTTCCCCAGAGTGAAAATACACATTATTGTGTCTGCAGGACAGCTGTGCTGCAAAGTAAGAAACCTGCATTGCAGCAGCAGCTCAGTGATTGCTGGAGACTGAACCTCCACCGAAAGAGGAGCAGTGTTTATATGGAAATGGGGATTGAAATGGGTCCCAACTGCC
The DNA here is from genome assembly GCA_013398955.1 of Callaeas wilsoni. Lineage (NCBI taxonomy): Eukaryota > Metazoa > Chordata > Aves > Passeriformes > Callaeidae > Callaeas > Callaeas wilsoni. The sequence goes on along the minus strand of VWPU01002781.1, from coordinate 10,923 downwards.
AGAGGTGTGGAATTGGCTTCTTAACCAGTGTGAGTGAATAGGATCAGGGCAATAGGCAGGAAGGCTCAGCTTAGGATCAGGAACTGACAGCAATTAGCTATTTTTAGCTAGGGAGAGACCAATTGCAGTATTGCAACTCTTCGACAATATGCTTTGTTTTAACTTAGCCACTGAAGATCATAAAAGGATTAACACTTACTTCAGTGAGCTCTGCAAACAACCCCCTGACACAATGAAATTCAGATAAAATTTCACCAAAAAAAAGAGTAAATACCTAAACAGCTACTTCTTCGTGCTCTGTACTGCCTGGGATATGACAATAAAGTAAGAAGTAGGCAATATTTAAAGCTTTTCCTCGCCGGATCATCCAAAGGGCAGCTTTTCTTCTAACACGTTCTGAAGATTTCCCCATTGTTTGAACCTCGTTGTGCTGCCAACCCTGACAATGTGTCCTAACCACACAAAGGGGTAAAAAGAGGTAACATTGAGGAGAATCACTTTCAGGACACGGAGGCATCAATAAAGTGGAATAAATTAGCTGCTCTGTGATCTCTCACTAAGGGACAGTCAGGCTGCTTCTGCAGCACAAAAGGGAAGGGAGCCTCTTCAGCAGCAGCAACCCCAAACCAGCCCCATTTTTCGTTACCTTTGTATGTCCAGGGCACCTCGTGGGAGTGGCTCAGGGGTGCCAGGAGCAGGAGGATCAGGAGAGCTGCCATCAACACGTCTGTGTTGTACCTGCGGCCAGAGCCAAGGGGAAGGGATTGCTTAAAAAAACCCTCAGGGAGCCTAAATGCTGATTTACGCCAGGACCGGCCTTTCCAGCGCCCCTGCTGCCCTCCTCCTCAGCCATCCAACACAGAAAGAGCAGACGGCGGCGTGCAGATGATGTGCTTGGCCAGTCAGCCCCATTGACCCTCTTGGCTGAGCAGATGATGTGCTTGGCCAGTCAGCCCCATTGACCCTCTTGGCTGAGCAGATGATGTGCTTGGCCAGTCAGCCCCATTGACCCTCTTGGCTGAGCAGATGATGCGCTTGGCCAGTCAGCCCCATTGACCCTCGTGGCTGAGCAGATGCTGTGCTTGGCCAGGCAGCCCCATTGACCCTCTTGGCTGAGCCGTCCCTGCAGCGCGCACAGCTTTCCTGCGATGGCCAAAGCCGATGCCCTCGGAGTCGCTGTCTGACCCCGGCTGCTGCACAGCTCTGCCCCCTCTTCCTGTCCATTCATTCCCCATGAATGGGCTGAAAAGCTTCTCGCTGCAAGGATCGGTACAGCAGTGCTTTGTAAGCAAAAATCCCCAGCCCAGATCTCAGACGTGCTTCCCTTTCCGCAGAGCAAGGAGCCAAGGCAGAAGGCATTTAGAGGACTGGATTTCAAAAGTGCAGAGCATTCACAATCCTACTAGGAATCAAAACTGTAGACACTTAGCTCCTCAGAAAATCAGACTCCCGACACTGGGTTTAAAAGCCCTCCACACCCCTGAGCCTTAGCATTCAAAGCATTTTGCTTTCAACACCTTCCCTCATCACTGAAAATCTGGTTTTGAATGGGAGAGATTCGCAACCTTTGAAAAATTCAGAGCTCTCAAAAACCATTTAGACTTGAAAGATACAGGCACCATACAAGAGACTGAAACCCTGATGTCTTTTCAAAAAACATATAGGAATTCAAATAAAAACTAGCAGGTGACAGGTGTCTAAATATTCTTGTGGACTTCCCTATCTCTTCAGACACTTGATTTCCTTAAAAATGTGTCCCAAGCAAATACTTGTGTACGGTCCAGTAAAAGAGTCATTTGGCAGAACAGGGAACAGACCATGGATTCTCTCCCTGCCTTTTTGTGTCCTGTCACCAGGCAAATGCCATTCCCTTTGAAAAACCTCCTCCTCCCTCAGGAATGACACACTGCTGGCAGCCCTTTCTTCCAAGCCGTGGCCCCCAGCTCCTAAACCCGTGATTTCAAAACAAAAGGGGAGCAGAAATCACCCACCTCACTGCCCCAGGTGCCTCATCCCTGGGAGTGTCCAAGGCCAGGCTGGATGGGACTTGGAATAACCTGGGATAGTGGAAGGTGTCCCTGCCCATGGTGGGGGGTTGGAACGAGCTGCTCTTCAGGATCCCCTTCCAACCCAAACCATTCTGTGCTTCTATGAATAATAACAGCAATTCAGCAGTAAGAGGCACAGGTGAGTTACAGGTACCATGGGAACTCAGGTTTCTGTGCTGCAGAACAGGAGCAGGTCTTTTACTCAAAATCTTATTCTTTGCAAGTGAATTGTTAACATTAAAAGGCCTTTCCCTGGGTTGCTGGTTTGTGCAGTGCATATTTAATCTTTGGGAACTGCTGTAATATCGAGCTGATTAACCAAATGTGTTTTTTCCCCTCTCTCCTCTGAAGAAGTCATTTATTCTGACGGTTGCACTGAACTGTGTAAGGACCAAACTAAGCAAACCTGCCCTGCAATGCACTTTCTTAATCCTTGTGTATCCAGTTGTGTAAATAGGCTTTGAAACTAGCTGAGGGTGAAATTTTGGGGGTTTATACCTCTTTGCACTTCAAGATTCCACACAGCAGCACAGGAGGGTGTTAAGAAGAGTCAGGCACAGGAGGTCACCTCTGCCCTGGAGCACCTCTCCTGCCGGTGCAGAAGGGGACTGGAAGTGGATGTCACACAGTGACAAGCTGCTTCCCTTGCCTGTGCTTTATTGATCAGCCAGCCCAGTCCACACAAAAGACTTGAAATAAAGCCCATTCGGGAATGTACCGGTGCCAGGAAACTGGAGATGACAGTGAATTAATTTTTAATGGAGCTTTTGCAACACTTGTGACATTTCACCTGACATCAGCAGGAGCTGTGAGTGCTCAGCACACGCAAAACCCACATCTCTGTTAGCTCAAATTATTGTTTTTAAAGTCCTTTCTAACCCAAACCATTCTGTGATTCTATGAAGACAAGCCGTGGAAAGGATTTACTAAGGGCACAAAGCATGAATTTGTTTTGGGGTTAGAACAAAATAATCATTTGTATTAAGTTCTTTAAATGTATTTGGATATTAAGCTTCTAACTACGAACCGAATATCATGGAAGTCCTTCTGTATAAAGTATTGCCCACGTCAACCACTGGTTACTGGTTCTTGGAGCTTTTTTAGTGGATGTGGTATTAAACCTGCCTGGCCTGAGGCTTGTCTTGATCAGCTCTTTTGCTACCTGGATGTAATTGCCAGAGAGAAGTATGGACACAGTGCCTGGGAACCCCAGGTAGCACAGCAGCCTGAGGTAAGCTGGGGGTTCACAGGTGAAGACTGCAGCAGGACTCATCTCTGCACTGAGATTAGCCAGTGAGAAAATCTGAAGTGGTGTGTGTCAACCATGAATATTCTTGGCATGATTTCTTCCCAAAGGCAGGGAACTTTCACACAGACCTCAGCCTTCCCCCTCCCGCCTCGACTGCAGTAGGAAATAAGCCTTTTATCCCACATGATTGGCTTCCATGCACTTCACTTTTATCTCTACAGTTTCCCCTGACTCTTTGCCATCTTTTAAATCCTGCTTCTCCCAGGCTATTCTCTCTGTCCTCGCTGGCCTAAAGCTCAGCTCAAGTCTGACATTCTGAGTATTGGTGGCCACATTAAAACCTTGACGTGGCATTGAAGTAGCTGGCTCAAACCTCAGTGCTCCTTTGACCCAGAAGTTGAAAGGGTTAACTCGTCTGCCTCTGAAGCAGCAGGAATTCCGGCAGGGCTTGCAGTAAGAGCTGCATCACTCCCCAGCCCAGCCCAGCAAACATTTGACCAGGAACAGGCTGTTTGAAGTGAGATGGACACAGTGCCTTCAATCAGGCCATCCAGGTTTTTCTAAGTGAGTCTAAAACCTCTTCAAACAGAGCTCTCTCTGCTGAGGTTGTGCTGGATGAGTGAAAGCATCCAGAGCCTACACAAGTTTTATGAAAGACAAAGATCAGCCAGTGCTGACAGGCCCAGACCCATGAGGAAAGCTGACAATAGCTGTGCAGATTGAAAAGCGAGATTCTTTTATTCAACAATTCCTGTAATGTTTCTACATCTTATTTCCAAAACTGGCCCTCTTTTCTTTGAAATTTTGCCCATGCTTTTTTTTATTCCTTTTTGACCCTGGTTTTCAAGTACATACAGAGATCACAGAGGTAGAAAAGCGCTGGAATTCATTCCTCCAGTTCACACAATCCCCTTAGACCTCCTTCATCTTATACAATATTTTGATGTATTTGACTAAATTTAATCATAGAATCACAGAACGGTTTGGTTTGGAAGGGACCTTAAAGAATATCTAGTCCAACCCTCTGCCATGGGCAGGGACACCTTACCTTCTGATATAAATTCAGACACCTTTATTGATTCTGCTGAAGCTTTGTGGTAGAAATGGGCTTTGAGGCAGTCAGAGACAGACACCAGAGATCTACACCAGTGCTCCTAAAGGCAGGATTTGCCCATTTGAAAGCAGAGAGGTTTCTTCTGCGAATTCCATTTCACGGTCTAACAGATCTCAGCATTAGCTACCTGCAGTTCATTGTCAACCTAAATTTTCTTTTGCTCAGTTTCAGCCAATTACTCTTAGTTATAGCTGTAACCCTTGGATTATCTTAAAATAGTTTTCCCTTTTTAATGTTCATATCCCTTCTGGGGTGGTTATCACCTTGCTGCACCATGGGCAGGAGCAGCCTTTCACTGCCATTTCCCCAAGGTGGAGAAAAGGACAACGTGATGCTATAAAAAGGAGAGAACGTGGTCAAGTAATCCCTCTTCATTTTCATTTCCAGGAAATGTCATTACAGCTCTTGTAATGTTTCTTTAGGGCTGCTCTACAGACTTTGCTGAAAGGGATTTCATGTTCTGGATCTCTGCTTGAGACTTTGGAAGAAAGCAAAGCGTGAAGGGAGGATTAGGAAGGGGGAGGCCAAACTTCCCTCTGCGTTGAGCATGAGGAGCACTGGAATGTGGTCTGAGTGTGGGGATCGAAGGAGCTGCATCGAGAAAGAGCCTTGGAGAAATGTTTCCATCATCCCAGGCCTCTGTGCTGTGCACGGGATGGGATAGAGAAGGAAGAACTCCGTGACAAGACAGCCTGGCAGCATGTGCCAGTAGCTGCTCACGATGCTCTCAGAGCTTTATAGGGATCTGCACTGCTCCCCTCAGAAGTGTTCCTTTGCTCCTCATCTCCCAGTGTACCGGCGGGCAGAGGAAGCACAACTGCTGCTCAGTCTGTCTGAAAATCAACACTGGCAGTGCACAAACAGAGGAGAAGACCCCGAGCCCCTTAACAGACAAACAAACAGTGCACAGAACGAGGAAAGGCTCTGGAAACTGCTGCTGCCCATTGCTGGGTAAGCACTTTTCCTTTCTGCTTTCAGCTGCATTGTGTGTTGAGCAGCTGTGACATCCAGTGGCCAAACACAATACGGTTGGGTCTGGTACAGACCCCTTCGAACATGGTAACGATAACAGAGCCCTTCCATGGCACTTTTCATCTTCAAAAAGCTGTATAAGCGCGAATTCATTAACCCTTGCACAGCTCAGCAGGGCAGACCAATGCAGTGATCCCAAAAGTACGTGTGAGAGGGGGCCTCCACTCTCCGAGCTCTCCAAAGGCGTGGCAATCAGCTCTCCAGGGACGTGGAGAGCCTGCTGCAGGACCAGAGTGCAGCACCTTCGCCCCCCGAGGGCAAAGAGCAACTGCTGAGCGATAAGGGATCAGAAAGGTGCACCTGATGAAGAGGCCACACCTGAGGGATGGGTTGTGCTTGTTTTCCCAACAGCAAAAAAGTCCATGGTAAAGGAAGGGGAAAAGATGGGGAAAGCTGAGAGATCCCAGCAGGACCAGAGCTGCTTTGGAAAAGATCCTCTGTCAGAGGCCTGGCCTGAGGAAAAAGCTTCTGCAGAGATTTTCTGAAAACACCAGAGGACTTTGCTGATAGATGCGGAAGGTAGGGAAGGCAGCACAAGTGTGGATTTGGATTAAGAGATGCAGTGGTGGAATGGAAGAAACCTGACTATAAGGAGATGCCACCTTAAGCTTCCTTTCCAGCCCAGGCAGAAAACCAGCCTTGACAGAGATATGAGTATCTTTGGTGCCAATCCAGACGTGCCTGTTCCTTTTGATGATAAAAGCAGACTTCAATGAGATGCACTCAGAGATCCAAACTGGGACCAGATGCATCCAGTTTCAGTGACCAAGAAACCAGTCCCAGCTTTCCTGAGGTCATCAGTGCCCCAGTGTTTGCTTGCTCAGCTCTGCAGTGTTTTCTTCTGCAGGCAAGCTCATTGCAGGGACCTTCAGAAGGAGCAAAGTGCCTACAGTTCCTCCCCTCCCAGCAGCTCATCACCACCGCACTCTGAGGAGCTCAAAGTGATGATGGGAGCTGAAAGTGTTTCCCATGAGAATGAAGTTGATTGTTAAGGCAGGAAGACAACATGAAGAAAATTTAAATCCTACTGTCTGTGCTGTACCTGTTCTGTAGCAAGAGAATCCTGCTAGATAACTCTTGTGCTTTACATAAGTATTTTGCACTCATTAAGGAAACAAATGAGTTGTTATTGGACTACTCTTTTTTTTTTTCGGAGTATCATTCAAAAAAAACTTGACCCTAAACACCAAATACAACTTCTTAATGGCTAATCAATTGCTAGCTTGCTTTCCCCTTTATAGTAGAATATATTTCAAGGAGAGGGGGAAGGCCCTGCTCAGCAAGAAGCCTCAAACACCCTGAGAGAGGCAGTGCAGGACTTGCGCTGCCCCTATTGAGAGGATTACTTCACCGTTTCAGCATGGTTGCAACAAGCAGCTATGGCCTTTGGATCCACAACCCCTGGCAATTAATATCCAGCTGATTTAGAAGCTTTCAGTCTTCCCACGAATCACCCTATCAGATCATCACTCCTGGGAAATGTACTCTTTGGTATCAGCACCCTATTCGTGCCTTGGTTCCCTTCCACGTAAGCATTCCCCATGCCCTGAGAATGGGTGCAGCAGTTGTGTACGTAGGTGAGCATTTACAGCAGTAAAATGGTTCTGCGTGGTACCCGAGTGCCTCGCACAGCCCTCGTGTGCTCCTGAAGGCTGAGGATGGACCACGCTACGCACGCCCAGCTGCACACAAACCTGCCCCCACACTAACCAGGAGGGACTAACCAGCCCTTCTGCAAAGCCCCGGGAGAAGACAGGATAATGAAGAGACGTGCTGGAAGTGAAGAGCATTAAGAAAGCCATGAGGTCTGTCACCTCAAGCCATTTCGCTATTCATGTGCCTAAAGCCTGCGGTGCCTCGTTGCAGGGTGAAGCTGTGGGACAAAGGCATGGCAGAAAATGGGATGGAAAGTGAGAGAGAAGGATGTAAAGTCAGAGGAGGTTCTGAATGCCTGGAAGAAAACATCTTAAAGAGTCATTCCACAATTTAATAGATACCCAGAAAAAGCAGTCGTCAGACTCTGCCATTACCTTTCCAATGAATGTTCCTTAAAAACACCAGGATCTGCAGGGTCAATGAAGAGCAGAAATCTGTCTGCATCCGACAGCTTCCTTCTGGAGATCCCACCTGGACTGAAGTGAGGTGGAAAGCCTGGTTCCCTGAGATGCAGAGCTGCTCTCCCAAAGGAACCTGGCCAGAACACAAACAGGCTGGCACTTGCCAAAGTGTCGGATGCAGCGGGCGAGGGAGGTGCACGCGCAGCCACCCAGACACATCTTCAGGCGTTCTGGGAGGCACTGGAGGGAAAGAGAAGTCCTGAGCATTCAGGAAGTGCTTTCAAGGTGCTCTGAAAGCTCACACCCTGGAATGCGCCCTGCACTGCTAATGGTTATTAGCAGTTTAATGCATCGCAAACAAGTCCTGATCTGTGGTGGTTCTGCTCCTGCCTTGGCACCCTCAGCTGCCTGAACCAGTGATTTCACACTCTGCAAAGCGCAGAAGGCTCCTGCCCAGCTGCTCTGAAGAGGGCAGGGAAAGGCTGGCCTGGCTGGCTTCTGTGCTCATCAGCGTGTTGCAAGCAGTCAAAAAATGGACATTTGTCACACTTGTAATTTTACCTGTAAAGCACAAGGAATGTGAGGCCTTGCAGTGGAGGGGATTTTGCTCCTGAGAGTCATTCTCCCTTTCTGGCTGGTGGATGCCTGTGAGCCAGGTCTGTGTCGGTGGTTTTTCCCCATCTGCTCCATCAGCAGTTCTCCTGCTGTGTTAGTGTTCCTGCGTGGGCTGTCGAATGGGAACACTGGATTTATGTGTCCCCAAACTCTCTGTCCCCAGCGTCCACCCCATCAGCCACGCAGGCCCCTTCTAAACCGTGAAATATTTTAAGAGTGTACTGAGTATTTGATAAACTGGTACCAAGCTTGGATTCCCAAAGAAACTTATGCTTCCTAGATATCTCATAGCCTTAGGGATGCTCTTTAAAGGAAGACAAAAAGAAAAATCAGGCAGGATACATGACTGAGCAGCGGCATTTTTAATATCAGCTCCGAGTTTAATTTTAACATGTACGGCAAGGTTAAATCCGCTGATCCAGGAAAAAATTATACCAACACCTGAACAGTGCCAGGCTTGTGCTCATGGATGCCTGAGCACCGCTGCATCCAGCTGTGCCTCCCGGGGACACGGGGCCAGCGGAGCGCGCCCGGCTCCTGGCACGCGCCCGTGCCCACGCTCCTGCCGGGACGGGCAGCGCGGGCGCTCGGCTCGCTGCTCGCGCTCCAGCCGAGGAGATCTGCTTTGTGCTGCCTCTGTGCTCGCAACGGAGCGAGACCCCAGGCAAGGGACGAGTCCTGAACTCTTCCTCACAGGTTCCGAATTCTTTCTCGCAAGGAGGGGTTTAGGCTGTCTCCTACAGTCAGTTCTCCCCCGCAGCTTTGGTTTGGTTGAGTGGGAATAGGGCAAGAGCTCAGTGCTCCAGGCAGGGGCTTTGCTTTACACCCCACTTCGGTCCCCCACCAAGCTAATTATGACCTTTCAGAATATGTTTTGTCCCCAAAGAGCACCCTGCTGTACTTCAGCATCAGCCTTTGCTCGCTACTACAAAGTTTAATTTCCCTCGGCCTCAGGCTTTCTTGTGCTCCATTTTCTTTAGCTCATTATAAGACTTGACACCTCTGTGTGATTTTCCTGCATGGCAATAAAGGCACTTTTACAGAGTGCAAAGACAGTGAAGCATCTCTAATCCAGCAGTTAACCAGCATAAAAATCCAGCTTTATGATTTCCAGCATCTGGAATGTGTTTTTACAGGAAATGTTCCCCTCTCGTGCCCTCACACCAGGAAGGATAAGGCTGCAGGATAAGCCAGTGCTGCCAAGGACACAGCTACTAGCGATATAATGTGCAGTTTTGGGGGGCTGGCACTTCAAAGAATTGTCTACCTGTAAGTGCCAGTTTGATTCCAAGGGCTTTTCCTGCCCAGTGTTGCTTTATCTCAGCTGGGTACAACCCAGCAGCATTTTGACCTTTCTGATGGCCGTGCAGGGGAATGTGCAGGGGAAGCACGAGCCCCACACGCAGTGTGGCTGTGGGCGCGTGGGACACGGCACTGTCACCAACCAGCCCGGCGCGCTCAGGGCTTCTTCCTGTCCCATGGGGCTCTGAGGGCACTGTGGCAGCCTGGAATGCCTCGGAGGGACTCAGTCCAGCAGACTTCCTCTGCTCTTTATTAGACTCTAAGCTTGCCCCTAGGGGATGTTCTCAGGAAGGAAAGAAAAATGTGCCCAGAAGGTACATCAGTCACAGGCTGGCAGGGAGGAGCACAAACTTCGCTGACCTGAGCGCAATCAAATTGCTTTGTTGGTGCAGCCAGGGTGAACTGGGCACTGCCATATCCTCACAGATACAGCACAGAATGGTTTGGGTTGGTGGGACCTTAAAGCTCAGCCCGTCCCACCCTGCCACGGGCAGGGACATCTTCCACTATCCCAGCTGCACATCCCGGCAGAACGCTTGGAAAAGTTTGTGTTCCTGCTGGCACACTGGTATGAGGTGTCAGAGCCCATCACACTAGTGCTCCTTCTCTACCCCAGAAGTGTGATGGTTATTCACTTCAAAATCAGAGTGGGTATTTATTGTGTTTGTAATTAAGCTTTCCCTGGAACTAACACGAACATACACGCACACCCGTTCCAGCCTTCCCCCTTCCAGGTTTGCTCGCTATTCCCACACCCTCTCAGTGTCCTTGGGACTAACCAGGCCCAGCTCCTGCAGTCTCTCTTCATGAAGGAGATGCTCCAGACCCCAACTTTGTGGCCTCCCCTGGACCCTCTCCAGTAGCTCCTTGTCTTTCATGCACTGAAGAGCCCAGAACTGGAAGCAGTGTCCAGATGGACACAATTGTGAGGAACGGCTGATGGAGCTGGGATTGTTCTGCCTGGAGAGAAGCTTTGGGGTGACCTCATTGTGGCCTTCCAGTGCCTGAAGGGAACTTAGCGGAGATGTGGGGACAGACTGCTTACAAGAGCAAGTAGTGACAGGACAATGGGGATTCGCTTCAAAATGACGGAGGGCAGGTTTAGATTGCAGATTAGGAAGAAATTCCCTGTGAGTGTGGTCAGGCCCTGGCACAGGATGTCCAGGAAACTTCGGATGGAGGATAACTCTGAAAGTGTTCAAGGCCAGGCTGCATGGGGCTTGGAGGAAGCTGGGACAGGGGGAGGTGTCGCTGCCCACGCAGGGGCTCGGACCTGCCCGATGTCCAACGTCCCTTCGAAGCGGAGCCACGCCGCCCCGCCATGCCCGTCCTCGCGGCCCCCCGCGCTCCGCTCCACATGGTCCCGCCCGCTCCCCCCCGCCCGCGTGGGCCGCGCCGGCCCCGCCCCCTGGTCCGGGGATTTTCCACGAGGCCGCGGCTCGGCCGCACGTAGCGCACGCACGCGAGGCGGCCGCTGGCGCGAGGCGGCCGCAGCCAATCGGGGCG
>VWPU01002780.1:0-46662 GCA_013398955.1 Callaeas wilsoni | reverse complement strand
CTCCCCGCCGACAGCCAATCGCCGCCGCACCGGGCCCCCGGTGCGCCCGCCCCTCGCCGGTGGGTGGCGAGGGGGGAGAGCGCGGCGCGGCTTTGCCCGGCGGCCGCCGCCCCGGCGTGACCTTCACCGATGGGGGGCTCGTTCGGTGCGCCCGCCAGGGTGAAGGAGCTGGGACCTGCGATGCTGTCACAGCCCCCCAGCCCTTTGTGTGGGGGACGTTGGGGGGAGCCCAGAGGACAGGGGACACGAGAAGGGTCTAGGGAGAGCTTCTGAACTCGGCTGTTCTGGCCAAGTCCTGCTCTGTTTTCTTACCTACAAGGGGAGGGATGAACCTTCCCAGACCAGCAGAGCCCCCTGGCCCGATGGTGCTAGGGGTACACGCTTGGGAAGAAGAGCCATTGAAAATGCTGGAGGAGAGGCTGAGGAGGCGAGAGGATCAAGAAGAACGGGTGCTCAGAGAGCAGCCGGAGAAGGCTTGGGGTGGGTGCAAGGCTGGCTGTGACTCGGCAGCCAGCATGAAAGGTTTAGGCTTGGTGGGCGAGCCTCATCTCTCCTGAGAACCAGCCCAGCCCTGGGCATGGCTCCACAGGAAGTCAGAATGTGCCACGGGGGAGCACTCCCGTGACTTGCTGTCCAAGCGTGGGGTCCTTTACCCACCCTGCCTCTTCCCGCTCGGCTGTGGAAGGGAAATTTACCATCAGGCTGACAGTCACCGGCATTGGGCAGAAGTCAGGGACCTTGGAGAAACGGGAGGAGACCACCTCCATGCTCCCAAGGCAAGACCAGCCAGCTCTGCTGCCCAAAGCTCTCACACCCACAGGGAAGGAGAGGAGGGAAGAGATGCTGCACTTCTACATCATTGCAAATGATGTGTGATAAACCAGCCACGTGCATGAGCATATATGCTGCTTCTCCCTCTATGGATCAGAGCATGCCATAGATGTTGCTTCCTCTCTGCTCCATGCAGGAAGATCCCCTTTGTATTTCTCATGAGCTGCAGCCCTGACTTCTACCCTGATGGGTGCCAGCATCCATTAAGAACCAAACTCCCCAATTGCAGGGACTGCTCCCGCATGTAAGGTGCTGGGAGAGGCAGCTGGGAAAGGTTTCAGGGAGAATGTCTCAAGGATGCATTTTGATACAGCATTTTATGTATGAAATGAACGCCTGTCGTTGCCAGGATGTAGCTGCTGCCGGATGGATCCAGGCTAACAGGCGGTAATGAATTACCAACTGGGAGGAGCTAGGCCAGTCCCCCCCTCTCCCCTCCCCACTTCCTCCTGCACTGCTGATGCTGGAGGTGTTTGCAAAGAAAGCGCAGACTCAGAGCCATATTTCAGGCTTCTAGACTGGCCTCCCGATGCTTGGTGCTGATTTGGGGCAGGGCAGAGGCTATGCCCTCTGGGCCATGGCAGGGAAGAAAAGCAAAGTCTCATTCCCACATATCCTGCAGTATAGCCAGCCACCCTCCCTGCAGTGGCATCTGCAAAGAACAGGCATAAAACACACAGGTCCTCAGATGCAGAGGTTTGCTTTGGGAGTGGTCAGAACTAAAGTGGATCTGGACCAGCATTACCTACTCAAGGCCAGTTTAGGCTGGGCTGAAGTAACTGTGAGGATTTGTTAAAGGGGTATAAATACAGAGGAAGAAAATCAGGACAAGGTTCCTGATGACAATTAAGTCAGCACTTTTAGATATACATAGCTGGTTTCAACCTAGCCAAGAAGATGGAGGAGCCCTAGGGAGGGGATGGGAAGGAGCTTGTTTTCTTTGCTGTCTTTGTGTGTTTAAGGATTTCCTGGTGTGCACATGGTCTCAATAGAAACCCACAGCTGAATTTTTCAGGTTAGGAAGCAGAGAACTTTCTGTATAGTACTTGCTCCTGTTGAAGTAAAATTGCTGTCAGATCCTTGACCAGAAACACATTAAGCCTCCCTCACCTAGTGTGAGCTCTCCCAAACTGGCTTCCCAGAACTCATTCATAAGTGTTATTCCTATTTGGCAGTGATGAGCTGGACTTCACAGCAGAGGCCAGAGAGTTCCCCAGCCCTGGCTAGGGTTGTGGTTACTGCACTATGCTGCTTGGTGTGTGTGCACCTCCTCCCAGGAGGGGACATTTGGCTGAAGCCTCTTTAAAATCCAGCTCAGGGCTGTTTAGTGATGCAGCTCGTGCTATGAGCAGCAGAAGAGCTCCAGGGCATTATTTCCTTCTTGCTTGCAGCTTGTGTCCTGCTGCGGCAGCAGCTCTGGGGTAGAGGAGGTCAGCGAGCCCACAGTCCTTCTCCAAGACAGCATTGCTGACAGAGGCAAGAGCATCCGACAAGCACTATGGAATTACCCAAGCCCTACAAGAACAGCAGGATGTTTCTTACGCGGGTAAAGAAGCAGCTTTGCCGCTTACATGGGAGGCAGCTGCACTTCCACGTGAAAGAGGAGGATCCTTTTCCCCCTCTTTAGTTTTACTCTTCAGGCTCAAGCCCTGAGGCTGGCAGGCAAAGATAGAGTGCAAGCTACAGCCTTGAGACCATCTCTGCTTGGCCTCTTTCTTGGTCAGCTGGTAGGGAAAGGCACAAAGAAGGAGGGAAGGGCAGAATTTCCCTTCTCTAAGGAATTTGGGTTCCCACACCAGGTGGCAGGAATGACATGCCCCTGGATGAAAGGGAGGAATGAAGTATATCTTCAGGTACAGTCAGTCTCAAAGCTCTCAGACTTCTGGCCTTGGCCAAATCTTCAGCTATTGATGGAGTGGATTTGCAGGGACTCTGCTGGCATACACAGATCCTCTGTGACTAAGGCTCACTCTAGCAGGGAAACATACTTCAGTGACATGCGAGCACCAACAAAGGGATGCTTTCTTGTCCAAGACCCTAATCTGGGCGATGTAAAGGGGTATCCCTGTCCTCAATCAGGGGTGTTCCAGATGGGAAGCTGGAGCACTCTGGTTTCCAGCACAGCTGACTGGGCTCTAGAGATGGAGACAGGTGGGAAGACAGCAGCACCAGGGGAGAGAAGCTGGTGTAAAACCAGAGCTAGCTGGACTGACCTGCAGGATCCACACAGTTCCCTGCAGGTGCCTGGCAGTCTCCCAGTCTGCTTCACCTGACCTGAGCCTTGCACCACATGGAGCTGTGCAGCTCTGCCTGCCTGGTTCAGATGGGAATGTAGGGGCAGCTCAGGCCTTGACTAAGCTCATGCCAACTGTCGCATCCTCTCCAAACTGTCTCTGGCATGGTGCTCCCATGCTGGGGCTCTGGCTCAGAAATGCATTAGCTCTCAGCCTGGGGCAGGGCAGCTCTCCCAGTACCCCCACGACATAAAAGGCATTTTGGAGGGTCCAGGGCCCCCTAGCCAGCTTCCAGGCTACTAAGATATTGGACACAGGCTTTGTGATGGGTCCTGACTTAAAGCAGTTAGCACGTTTCCCTGCGTGCTCCAGAATGATGAATGAGCATGTGTTCGCTGGCTGGCTAGAGCTGTTTTTTAATAGCTCACTTGCTGTGCCATGGTCTGTCTGTACTGGCAAAGGCAGGCAGGGAAAAGGACTGTCTCCCTGGCAGCAGCTGGCCAGCCGGCTCCTGCACTGCTTTACCCATGGAGACGGAGCTCAGTCTCGATACATCTCTCAGTGAGCGGGTCTGACAGCCCTGATGCTCCCCCTCCCCAGGCTGCACAGCAGACAGCTTCCAGCAGAACTCCTGCCTGTGTTGGGAGCCTTGGGGCTGGGAAGCCTCAGAGTACCTGGCTGGCAGGATGTCTGCAGTGCCCAGGGAGGAGAACTGGCTTGTGCTCCTGAGCATCCCAGCCGAGGCACCTCTCTCTTTTCCATTCCTGATTACCTTCCGCCTGTCTCCTGTCCCGTCCCCCTCAAGGGCAGGGGGCTACAGCTGTGGGTCCACCAAAGCTTACCCTGCAGTACCTTCTTAGTGTGGCTCAGGATGGGGAGCAGTGCCTACCTACAGCGGCTGGAGGAGCTTGTGCAGTCCCTGCTCCACAGTCGGCCCTGGAGTCACACAGTAGAGTGAAGCAAAGCACTTCAAGTCAAGCAGCCCTGTTGCAGCCCCTGGAGAGAAGCTATTTTTGTCCTGCCATTTGCTGAACGGTGGTGATGGGAATGGCTCAGAGAGCTGGAGAAATGCAGCTTCTCCGGGTGGAAAACATTCAAGGCAGAGGCGGGCTTGAATCCACATGAAAACACATCTCTGCTTCCTAATCTATGGGCAGAGAGATGGGTCCTAGCACTGAGCTGCTGGTGGGAGAGGCAAGGCTATCCTTGCTGACATAGGGGTGAGGATGTGGATTGGTTGCCACCAAGGTGATGCTTCCAGCCCACATCCCTCACAGGATTGCTGCCACCAAAGCCATTAGGGAAGAACCTCTCAGCGCTGAATGGAACAGGAAGGAATAACTGAGAAGTAACAAGTATGGCCATGGGCTGCGTAAAGGCCTGCCAGCACATCTGTAAGGTCTTGTGGCAGGAGAAAATCCACACAGCCGCAGGATGGTAGAGGTTGACGAAGGGCTAATTATCCTCCCTGTAACCAACTCCGGCTCCATCAGGAGACCCCCTGCCAGCCCAGCACGGGCCGGTGACGGTCGTCCCTGCGCTGGAGCCCCCGAAAGGGTGAGGCGGAGCCGGGCGAGCCCGGGCGCGGTGGCGGCTCCGGGGGCCCCGGGGCTGGCCCAGGCCGGGGCTGTGCTGCCCTCTCGCGGCACAGGCGCCCCCGCAGCTGCTCCAGCGCTGCTCGGCTCCCCTCCCCATCGCCAGGATGGCTCTCCAGCGGCTGTGTGCCCAGCCCTCACCGTAATTCCTTGCCGCCCTCCGCCCTCTCCGCTTTGGGGATATTGGCTGTCAGGGGCGCTGGCACAGCCCTAGGAACATGCCACGGCTCTGAGCGAAAGTGTCTGGTTCCCATTTAGTGACTGTGATTCCTTCCTGCTGTCCATCATCCACCTGTGGGAACCCAGCACCTCCCAACCCACCAGAAGCTTGGAGCATCTCTGGGGTCTCCTGGCAGTGAAATGTCTGTGGGTGAAGGAGCTGAGGTCTCTGTGCTGGGATGGAAGGGATGCCACAGGATGCTATATGTAAGGAGAATCCTGATGGAAGAGGCCAGAGGGAAGCATAGGGAAACAAAAGCCTCTGTGCAAGTATCCTCCATGGTGGTCAGCAAAGATTTATCCAGGATCATGTAGATGCCGGGTGTTGAGCCCAGGACCCCTGGTTTCTAGGTCAGAGTTGTTCCCACACCTCCTTGGCTGGCAGGAGCTGAACAATCCAGTCCCTCAAGATTGCTTCCGTCTAGCAGGCAGGCAGCTGCCTTTATTTAACCGCTCCTGCAGGCACATGGGACACTCAGTATGCGAAGGGCAGGTTGTGGGGGCACAGCTGGCTCTGCACCAGCTCTCCTGGTGCTCTCTGCCCGGGCTGTGTGCATGTGCAGATGCAGCTGCGCACGTGCAGCAGCGTGTGCATCCACAGGTCCATGCTGCCTCAGCATTCCAAAGTGCTGGAGCATCCCAAGCCCTGGGACGAGGCTGCATCCCCTGGCTCTGTTTCCCAGTGGTGACTGGGAAGGCAGAGCCATAAGCTCCAGCTTTTGGGGTGCCTTGTGTCCGTGTGGTGGTCAAAGGGACTTGGTGACATTGGGGGGGGGGGCTGGCTGTCCACCAGGTGGAGCTGCACCCCACGTTTTGATGTTACTGGGGTGGCCCTGGGCCAGCCCTGGTCTCTTGCTTCTTTTCCCTATCCCGGCAAGGAGGGACCCTGGCTTTCCCCAGCCCTCCAGGTACTGCACACGTGAAGGACAAGCATGCATGTCATGTACTTATGCTCTGGTGAAAAATGCTGACCACCATTTAGCCCCACTTGCCCAGCAGTAGTTGCCTGCTTGCAGGTAGACAGTGGATATTGACACAGTATTTTGGAAGCCTTCTCCCCAACAGTAACACAAGGGGACTTGGGAGATTGTCCTCAGTAGTGTTCCGGCCTCACACTTTTACAGTCCTTGGGGCTAACTGCATTCACTGCAGGGAGGATGGGGTGAGTCCCAGCTCCTGCTAAGCTCTTCATGTAAAGAGGATCTTGCCCGTTCTAGTTATGTGTGGGTCCCCAAGGATCCCCTGACCCTCTGGAGCTGCTGCTGGCCATGCCATCAGCTCTGCTGTGACCATTGATGGAGAATTCCAGGCTGTGTGCCCTGTGGTCCTGTGCTTGAGGTGTGTCTGCTTAAGTACTGATGCCCTGTGAGATCAAAAGGACCGTGAGGACCTCTGGGAGAAGAGCCTGCATTTGACAGTCCTCAGCAGCCCTGAGCCAAGAACTGGCAGCCTGAGATCCAGCAGCCTTAGCTTTGAGGGGTCCAGGGGTAAGTGTTTCTGTGCTGATACCATGGTAACTCCCGAAGATCGTTTGACATCCACCAGACTCCTCTCACAGCCCTAGACCTGCCTCATGAAGCTGGGACCTGGAAGATTCCCTGGTCAAGCAAC
This sequence comes from Callaeas wilsoni, assembly GCA_013398955.1. NCBI lineage: Eukaryota > Metazoa > Chordata > Aves > Passeriformes > Callaeidae > Callaeas > Callaeas wilsoni. The sequence goes on along the minus strand of VWPU01002780.1, from coordinate 40,172 downwards.
CCACTGCTTTCCATATCAGCCTTTCTCCCCTAATGCTTGCCAGTCCCATGAAGTGTTCCTACCACTGACTGTCCCCACTCTTTCCATGGCATCCCCAGTGTAGCACTGGGAAGGCAGAGTGCTGGAGAGGGTCTGTGTGTCCTCAGTCGTGGCCAGATTGGGGGTCTGGAGGAGAGTCTGCTCCTTGCCTGGTGGGATGCTGTCAAGCCTGGTCTGCAGTGGAAGCGAGGGAGGCAGCTGTACAGGAAATAATCATGGCTTGTTCCAAGATTAAATCACTGGCGGGAGTGCGAGAGAGGATAAAAGGAGCCGTCTGTCGTTAGAGGGAATATTAACCCGGCAGTGGGTCGGGAGGGGGGAGAATTTTATTCCTTGCACTTGCTGGCTGCCAGGCCCGCTGTGCACACAGGGCTCAGCACTGACAGCATCTCTCAGCAGGACATGTGCCCTCCCTCCTCAGTTCAGCCCACGTCATGGGTCCTTCTTCCTCCCTGCTCCAGGGATGTAAGCTTCTTTGAGCAGGAGCAGAAGAAAGATTTTCAGAGAAGTTGGGAAACTGAGGCATGATCATGCTGCATGTCTGACACCACATGGAGGCACTGAACCACTCTGTCCCTCTGTACATTGCTCTTTGCCCTGCCCAGGCCAGGTCTGCTCCCAGTTCCTGTGGACAAGCTCAGCATGGCACAATAGGTTCTTGTTTGGTCTGGCCCTTATCAGGGACCTGCCTCGAGGCCCTTCAGCATGGGACCCAGGCTGGAGCTGGAGCAGGTGAAGCCAAGGAGCAAGGGACAGGGCAGAGGGAAAACAAGAGACCAGCTGCAAAGGGGTGAGCTGGCAGGGAGATAAGATAGAGGGAGAAATGCAAAATATGATGGGTGGCAGGCGGGAGGGAACGTGGGAAACTACAGGGCACCTTGGGTCAGCCCAAGTGGGAGACACACTTAACAGATCAGACCCTTTGGGGGTGCCAGCCAGCTGTGGTGACAAGCTCCCAGCGCTGCTCATGTCCCCTTGCCCTTGGGCTGGGACCTGCTTTCAGGTTTGTGAGTAGCTAAGATGGCACCCCAAGACCCTTGTGCCCTGGTGACCCTCAGCTGCTCCAAGGCTGCATGGGGACTGGGCACGGCCCTGGAGAGCTGTGATAGCGCTGCTGCTGGGGTTGCCACAGGGAGGAAAGCCATATTCTCTGGGCCAGATCAGGGCTGCATTTTACAGGCTCTCCTGTGCCAGGATAAACCACCCCATGGGGTTTGGGGTTTGCAGCAAGTGGTTGATGAAAGCCTGTGGCCCTATGCTTAAGACTTCCTTCCCTTTGAAGGAAGAGTCCTGGCAGGTTCCCAGGCAAGAAGATCCCAGCTCCTTCCCCCTTGTCTTTTCTTTCCTCTCACAGCCCATTCCCTCTCCAGCTGAGGCCTGGGCTGAGATATGAAGATGAGCTATCCCTGGCTGCTTGGTCCAGCCTGCTGCTACCCCACAGAGTCAAGCCCTTGCCTCCATGCAGGTTGAAACCCCCAATGTTCAGCCTTACCACATGCGGAAACCTGGCTCTGTGCAAACTACTTGAGCCTGGTCTGACTTTGTCTCACCAGTGTCCTTTATTAGCCTGCTCCCCCTCTGGGGCAAGCCATTTGAGAAAGGCCAGTGCTCTTGGGAGCAGCCAAGGCAGTGATTCCACCCCGCCAACACAGCAGAAACAATCAGCACACACAGTTGCCTCCTCAGCATCCACAGTCAGTGCTGGCAGTGCCAATGGGTACTTACTGCTGGTTGCTGCCCATCCCTTGGGCCCCAGATTTAGCCATACTTGCTGTTCCTCCTCACTAAGGAAAGGCTCCCATGGCACCAGCTCCATGGTACCAGGCATGGGCTGAGATCTCCAGGGGTTATGAACATATGTCCCCCAGCACTCCCCAGTAGCTCCCATCCCTTGTACTCTGGATAGACAACCTGGAATGGATGGAAACCCTCCAAGCTCATCCAGAGATTACTGCAGGCTTGCAGACGGGGCAGGTTTGGCCCTGCTGCACACAAACCCCAGCGAGCAGCCGTTGCCAAGACGCTGCAATTTCCAGGCCGACATCAAAAAGCAGCTGGGGATTGGCTTGCACACGCTCCCACACAGCACATCCTTTCTGTTTTATGAGTGATGTTTTACAACATAAGTGCTGCTATATTAAGCCATGCATCTAACTGGAAAAACAGGAGATGGAGAAGCAAGAGCAGCTACCTCGGTGCCCGCAGATGCTTTAACAGTGTGAGTCCTCCTCCCGCTCAGGTTCTTGCCTACCTCTATCCCCCTGCTTGGCCTTATGCAGGCAAGAGGCAGGCATGGGCACCTTGCCGCATACAGCTTGCCCTCGGGCTTCCGATGGGGTGTTTTCCCACCTGCTGAACCCCCCATCCCCCAGCTCTGCTCCGGGGGTGGGCAGGAACAGCAAAATGGGGCCAGTCCCCATCTTTTGGGCAAAACCGCAGGCTATCAGAGTCTTCAGCTGGCATCTTTCAGTTTCTAAGCGAAGGCTGCATTTCTGGGGAAGGCCAGCCGTTCTCACTGCCAGGCAGGTGGAAGGAGCAGGGGGATCTCCTTCCCAGTGGCTTCAGGAGGGGCTGCTCTCTGCCCACAGCTGCATGAGCACCTCTGTAGCATCCCTGCACCCAGATGGCCAGAGAAGTGCCCAGTTCTCCCTGTGGCCCTGTGAAGCCATGGGAAACAAAGGACTTGGGCCCATGCTCTCTGGATAGACCCTGCTTTTATTCTTTACGACTCCCCAGGTAAGAACTGGCCCAGAAAGCCTAGGTTTTCAACAGCTCACATCATTGGCCCTTGACCTGCATCCCCATCCCTCGTCCATGGGGGTGGGCATAAATAGCGTGGCCGTGCTGTGCTCTCCCTGGGGTTGGTAGAGGGAGCAGTCCTTGGCAAGCCAGGACCCTTGCAAGAGAGCAGTAGAGTTGATTTATGCTCCTGACATTTCTCTCCCGGTCAGGCAGAGCTTTTAATAAAGAATGAGTGATTTATGGCTTCTTTTAAGTGGGAAGGAATGTTACCTAAGGCAGTCTGCCCCCAACACCCCTGCCTCTCTGTCTCACTGAAACCCTTGCATCTGGGCTTGCAAGAGGGGAGCAGCAACTCTTTCTGCTCCTGTCCTCTCCCAAAGCCCTTCTCACAGCCGTGGTAGCCCTAGCATCCTGCCCCATTTCTGTCAGCAGCACCCCTGGCGCTGGCTAGGAATGCCCTGGCATGCTGCAGGGAGCAGTGCTGTATCCCCTCCAAATGCCCCAGCCCTCGGCAGTGGGGCAATGTGCAGTCCACAGGCCACCTCACGCACAGCAGCGATTCAAGGAAAGCTGCTGTCCTGAGACCCCTCTGAGAGGAACCCTGTGGTGGCTGGCCTGGGGACAGGATGACAGCTCCACAGCAGTTGTCATGGTTACTGGGTATTAATGGATGCCGGTATGACTGCTTCCCGGTGATGAGCAGCTCCAGAAGGAAAGGACTGCCCTTATCCTGCCTAGCTGCAGCCATTCCCACGGGAGCTTGGCCATGGAGCCACCACCATACAACTCCCCAGCTGCTCCAGACCCTGAGTCAATGCTGGCCTAAGCCAACTCCAAACCCAGAGGTGGCAGCAGCTTGCAGCTGAAGGAGCTTCTTGGCTTCTTGGAGTCTGAAATGGTTTTGGGGTCTCCCAGGGCAGATAAGGAAAAGGATGTCTCCCCTTCCCTCTCAGCCCTGCTGCCTAGGGGCAGCTGGAGAAGGCCGTAGGGCTGGGGGACATGGTGGTCAGCAGGAACAGCGACACAGGTTCCTGCAGGCCAGCCCCTTTCCCCTCTGGAAAGGGCTAATGAGTGAGGACAGGGGATAAGAGCAGGGGCGGAGGGAGCATCACCCAGACTAAAGCTGCCCCAAGAGGCTCCCAGCTGCTAATGAAGATAAAGTGCCCAGTTCCTTTTCTTCTCCCAGTGAAATCTGATGGCTAAGGGGGAAAAAATGCTTTCAAGTGTATTCATCTATAACATGGCCTGGGAGGCAGGGATTCCAGCAGGAGTGGCGGCCAGCTGAGACACTGATCTCACACTTCACACACGTGCACACACTCATGCATGTGCAAACAGCCCTCCACACAGGCTGCACACAGGGTGTGTGAAATACCCGCAGAGCACACACACGCAGACATCAAAAGCCAGTCTTTCTCTGCATCAAAACCGCAGCCGTAGGTGAAGGCAGGTGTTGAGCAAAACACCCCCTGCCCACGCCAAGCACCCGCATCAGGCTGCCAGATCCCACACGTGCCCTAAAATGCACATGGCAAGTGCAGCGCAAGCACAGGCACATGGGGCGCCAGGGGCATCTGCCCATCATCACCTGTGCATGTGCTCACACACGTGTGAAGAGGAGGATCCTTTTCCCCAACTTGGTGACATTGCACAGACACACGTGAGCACACACAGACACACACACACACAGACACACACGTGAGCACACACACGTACACACACACATGTGTGCATGCACACATGCACATACACATGTGAGCGCACACGTGCACATATACACATGCATGTACATACACACACAGGCACACACACGTACACACGCATGCATGCACACATGCACATACACATGTCAGCACACACACAGAGGCACGCACACACACATGCACACACATAGACATACACACACGTGAGCACACACATGTACACACGCATACACATGCATGCATGCACACATGCACATACACACGTGCGCGCACACATGCATGCACACGTGCACACACATGTGAGCACACATGCACACGCACACACACATGCATGTGCACACACACACACGCACACGTGTGCGTGCATCCTCACCCCACCATCAGGCCCGGCAGATGTGTAAATGCAGCTGGTACTGTGTCGCCATGGTGGGAGAGGGCAAGTGATGCCTGAAAAGACCTGGAGGTGGAAGTCCTTTGGGGTCACTCTAGTGTTTCATTGAATGTGTGAATAAATCTGGTTGCAATTGATGTATGTGGGAGATGGGTTTAGGGGGAAGTGGGCTGAGGCTCTCCTGTGTCATGGATGGATGAATTTCTACCCCATCCCACCAACAGGTTCTGTCCCAAGCCCTTCCCCTGCCTGCAGTCCCACAGTCCAGTCACTGAAACTCTCCCTAACCTTCATCCGAACCCTGACTGCACAATACCTACAGAAAAGAATCACACTTCTGTCCCTGGCCTGGGAGCATCTCTACCCAGAGATCCCTCCAAATGCCTGGAGCAGACATATCAGCGGCAATGGGGCTGCATTTCCAAAGTATCCCTTCCCAATCTCTCTGGGAAGGATTCTCTACAGCCCTGTGCTAAGTCAAACAACCTCGGGAATTCTCTCTGCCTTTGGGGATCTCTGTCATGGACCAGCCCACCTCCAGGCTGTGAAATGCATTCTGCAAATGGACAGCCTGTGTACCAGATCCGGCTGGAATTGTCCCTGACCCAAGCTAACTCCTAAATTGTGAGCAAAAATTGTCTGGATCAGTGCAAGCTGGCCCAAGACAAAATCATAAAAGGACAGTGCTAAAAATTCCCATAGGGACAATCCCAGTGCTGTGCCTGGCAATGCCCTGGGACTGTTTGTTTTACTAGTGCAGACATAACCAGAGATTCCCACTCCTTTTCTCTGGAGGCTTTGAATTAAGTGGCCTGTTTACAGAGAGGCAGCGAGGGAATAGAAGGTATGTGGAGGGGGGGAGCAGCTCCTCCTCAACATATCTGGCAGCTAAACATACACTAGACCCACCAGAGACCCTCCAGGCATCAAAGCATGTGATTGTGTCTCCTCAGGCAAGTAGAGGCGATGAAGAGAGGCTGAATCTGGCCCTGTTGACACACTTCTGCCTTCTTAGCATCATGCAGGGGGTCATGCCTGGCCAGACCCCACCGGCTTGTTGCAATCAACTGCTGTATGAGCTGGGCATGAAGGCTGGGAAGAAGTGCCCCACAAGTCTGGGGCAGGGCAGAGGGGAGCATGGATGCTGCAGGCAGCTGCATCACCACTCACTAGGGTTGGCTTGGGCAGAGGGCAGGTGTCCCTGGTACACCACTATCCCACAGTTCCAGCTGCCGCCAGCAGCTCCTTTGTGCATCCCAGCTCCTGGTTATTAATTCAGATGGACCTGCTTGGCTGGGGCTGGGGGTAGTAAAATCTAGATGGATAATTGCACATACACCCCCAAGCAAATAATGGGAAAGGGGTAGAGAGGGACCAAGCTCAGTGAGAAACAAGGAAAGCTATGGTAAGGAAGGCTGGGAGTGGCATGGGGACAAGAGCTCAGACCCAGGGATCAGGGGACTGGGGCCAGAAAATAACACCCGGTGAGAGATGAGAGGTCGCATTACCCCTGCAGAGTGGGGTAGAATGAGCAAAATCAGCCCCTGACTGTCAGAGCTGAACCAGAAGCTGCCGGTGCCCGTGGCCGGTGGCTGTCCGGTCTCGGCAGCCCCGCACGCCTCAGCCCCGCTGAGCTGCCCGCGCTCCTCAGCAGAGGGCAGTGGATGCACACGCACCTGCCTGCACACCTGTGCTGCACACCCGTGGGCACCCACACACCCCCCATGTGACCGCGACACGGCAGGACACGGCAGGACACGGCGGCGCGGACCAGTTCTCGGTGCTCCCCGTGCTGCCGGCGGGCTGACGGAACGGCCTAGCATCCCTTGGGGATCGAACGGGTCTGCAGGGACTGGCGGGCAGGATGGGGGCTGTCTGCCCTGCAACACTTCCACGGGGCAGCCAGCGAGGGTCTCTGTTTGCATGACCCCAACCCACATCATTTTCACTGGCGTTTATCACGGCAGCAAACCAAAGTCCTAGACAGCAAGGATGTGGCCATAAAGGCAGTCCTGAGGCTGGGAGAGGCAGAGGAAGTGTCCACATGAAACTGTGGGCTGTTAAACTGGAACCCCTCTACTGCTGTGCAGGAGGAGGTGGCGAAGTGTCTGTATGTATGTGGGCAGCCTCCTGGGTCAGTGATCCCTGTCAGAGGATAAAGGGACCCCCCTGTAGCTGTATAAGCAGAGGTCCTTATAGTTATATCAGGAGGCACACTACAAACCATATAAGCAAGACCACTATAGTGGTCTAAAGCACACGACAGACAGCCTCAAGATTCCTCCTCCACCTGTGGGAGAATCCCGTGTGCCAGCCCATCCCTGTGGGAGACAAAGCACCATCCCCTCCCAGTGCATCCCAGTCTCTCCCAGTATTTCCGGCCTCACTGTCTTGGTGATGCCTGGCCCACATGAGCTGAGAAGAGAGCGAGCAGGCCCAGCAGCTGTGGAACATTCAGGCCAAATGTGGAAGGTACACTTTACAGCAGCAAGCCATGAGGAGGCTGCTGAGCTGAAGGCCTGTACTTAGCCGGCCACGACATGGCAAAGGAAGAAAGGACATTCCTCCCTTAGGAAGAGTTTGTGCACATAGCGTCATCCCCTTGTTATTAGGAGGGAAGCCACAGAGAGGGTGTTCCCAGACCCCAACCCCGCCACTCCTCTTCAGGCCAAGCTGGCCCCACGAAAGGTGGTAGGATCTGGGCAGGGAGCAGGGGTCTTGTGGGATGCTGCCTTTGCCATCTGATCCCCAAGTCTGTGTAGCTCTCAGCTTCTCAGCTTGCTGGAAGAGCAGGAGCCATCCTGGCCTGGATTCAGCCAAATCAGCACTTTGGGATGAGCCTAGCTGTCGCTGAGCCCAGGCTAAGGCTGAGCACGCCAGAGCCTCACCAGATGCTGGGGTATGTATGCCTTTGCTGGCCATCCACTTGTGGCTTTCCTGGGTGATAGGGAAGCCTGCAGCAGTGCTGGCTGGAAGAGATTTCCAGCCCATCCTGACAGAGGCTGTCGTCTGCCTTGCCAGGAGAGGCATGGTTTGAGGAGCTTGGTTCAGTGTCCCTTCCTTGGGAAACCCCCCCAGAAGAGATGCCTGCCCTGGCCCAAAGTCCTGAGACCGTACTTGGATGGAAGAGTCCTCAGCTGGGGCAAGGCACTGAGCTGCTCCATGCTGGGGATGGGACATGCCCTCTGCTCCTGTTTGCAGTCCAACAGAGCTCCTGCTAAGACAGTGGGAGCTGGGCATGTGCCAGTCCCCAAGGCCTGTCCTGCCAGCCCAGCTTCACAACAGATACAGTCAACACTGAGCTTCCAAGAATGATTTCCCTGCTAAGGAAAGACCAAGCTGCCACACCAGCCCTGCTTGAGATCCCCCTCCCTGAGCCCTGCTCTAAGCTTAAACAAAGCCCTGCCATGAGATGAGGCATGGGACGTCAGAGATGGAACAGAATAGTGTGACTTCAGAGCCAGGAATTATAAACTCAGTGGGATTTTCAGAGACCAGGGAATCCTGGAAAGTAGACCAGAGGGCTTGTTACTGGCTTTGCTAAGGAAGGTCATCAGTTATCAGAGTGGCAGAAGGAGGCAGACTCGGTGATTCAGAACAACAGCTTGGGTATAGGATCTTACTTGCCTAAAGCCAAAAGATGCTCCAAAGTGATGGGAGAGAGGGAAGGGCAGAGCAATACTGCAGCCTTTGGAGCTGGTTTTGTCCTGTTGGGAAAAAAGCCGCCTTAGTAATCTTCCCAAAAACCCTGCATATTTGGTGTCTCATGACCTGTGTACTGGGAAGGGCAAACCCTGAGCCGATACCCGTCCGTTGAATCTAAGGTCTTGGAGAGAAACAGACCCAACCCCTCTGCCAGTGTTTCCAGCAACCACAAGCCAGCAGCCATGCCCAGGTGTCGGGAAACATCAGAGCACGTGTATCCTGTCCACACGGGTGAGAGCAGCGTGTGGGCGTTGGGACACACCTGTCCAGAAGAATCCCAGCAAATTACTTCTCCTTGATGTCTGCTGGTTCGTCATGGCAGAAACATGGCGTGCAAAGGGCTTGGTTTAGAAGGAGTGCTGAGGGGTGCCAGAGCTGAGTTGCTGCCAACTCACCTGTCATTCCTTGCACGCTGCCCCGAGGCTTGCAGGCTGGGGGGAGGCAGGTGCTGGGGAGCCAGCTCAGCCTCCAAGTTGTGGCCGAGGCAGCAAGCAGGTAGGGAGCTGCCTCTCCCAGGATCCTTGATCCTGCTCTTCCAGGTAGAATGTGGCTGTGGAAAGTATGAGACAGATTCAGATGTATTTTCTGCCCCCTCCACATGACTTTCACAGAGGCCTTTGCAGTGATGTTGATGGGGAGGTTGTCCTGAATCGGGAGCGCTCAGTATGGGGGAGCATTAGACTGTGGGATGGGGGAGACTGGCTCACCCCTGCAGCCAGCCAGAAAACCAGAGGACGGGTGTGTTGGGAAGGACCAGCAGGCAAGAAACCTGCAGAAAAGACCTTCCTGTTCAGTTACCAGATCTGACGGCCAGGCAGAGATGAATATCAGGCAGTGAAGGGGCCACAAGGCCATGCCTGCAGAATTGGGGGTGGTTGGGATCCATGACAACTGCATGAGGAGGTGTCTGGATGCCATAAGATGCTGTGCAGCCTCTGTGTATAACCATCAGACTGCAGCACAGTGTAAGCCAGACCATCATGCTTTTCCTCCACCTCCTGTGAGCCAGCAAAGCCTTGGGCCAGGCAGGCTCAGAGGGGCTGACATACACCCCTGCAGCCAAGCAAGGAGCCTCTCTCAGGCTGGCTTTGAGCACAGGACCCTGCTCAACAAAGCACACAGAGGCATCTTTCCTGCACTAGACCTCCTCTGTGTGGGCACAGATGAGAAGCAGATATATTCTGGTGGGCACAGACCCCAGGTTAGAGAGATGTGCTGCTGTGAACCTGGGCCCCAGCCCAGCTTGGTGAGGGTGAGCAGGTGAGCCAACTAGCCTTGCCTTTTTTTGTGATGTTTTAGTGCAGAGACACACAGTGTATCTGGTTGGTGGCAGGGGTTGTTCTGGGAATGAGACACGGTGATGTTGGGGATGTGCAGGTTAGGGAGGGATGTCAGCAAGACAGGGCAGCGTGGACAAGGACATGCTGGAGAGTCCTGAAGACACTTGCCAATTTGATTGAGGTACCAGAAAGCAGAGAGGTGGCATCGCCACCAACCGGATTTGCTGGTGACACACAGGCTGGAGGGTGCCGGTGGTGAGCCACACAGAGCCTGGCTACTTGGCTGAGCACAGCATGTGCGAGGCAGTGCCGGGACAAGGACAAGGGCAGGTTATACCTGCAGGACAGGAGGCTCTGCTTCTGTGACCTGTGACAGGGCAGAGGGCTATGGAAGCCTGGGAGCCAGCTCTGCACCATGGGCATCCCACAGCTCCGGCTGGGGCACACACATGGGAGCTGAGACTGCCCATGAGGGGCAGTTGGGCATTAGTGCATAATCCATTTTTCTGCTAGATCCCAGTGTCAAGGAGATCTGCCACAAGAGAGACCTGATCTGTTTGTCCAGGCAGTGATGGGTCTTCTCTTCTTAACTGAGAGCACTGCAGCAGCAAAATCTTCCCCTGGCAAGGAGCGCCCATGTCCCAGCACCATTACCCATCTGGACACTGACTTTAGTGGGCATGGACATGCATTTGGGTTCTTGAAGGCTAAAGGAGCTTGTCCCAACAGTCAGGGCCTGTCTCCTACCACGCTAGGGGCATCTCTAACCTGCCCACAGGAGTCCATGAGGCCTGCAGGGGTCCATGAAGACTGGCCCAGCAGATACTCTTAAATCTTGGAAACCCTATGTCTTGGGTCTTTGGCCAATGTGGACCAAAACATCTATCCCAGAGGACGCTTTTTCTGGTATTCAGGACCATGATCAAGATGGAGGAGGTTACAGCCTCCACCCCACTGCTTCTGCCCTCAACCTGGCTTCCAGATAAAGGCTGCCAAGACCCGGTCAGGCTGTATCACCATCTCTTGGTTCAGATAAGGAGGCTTCACCACCTGCACTCTGTGCTGCTCTCCCAAAGGTTTTTGAGGCCATTGTTCCACAGGGATTTGGCACCAGCATTTGGGATAGAATTGAGGCAGCCCTGCCATGGCCCCTCCCTTCAGTGCTTCATCCTGCTGAGGAATGGCTGATGGGGAAGATTTTTCAAGGCTCCACAAAGTAGCCACCTGGCTCCCTGTCATCCGAGCAGCACGGAATGATACCTCCCAGCCACAAAACCCTGTGGAGATGCTGAACAAAGCTCAACTTGTATAAACCAAGCCAGCCCTGGTGAGGTGTCTGCCACCTCCCTGGCCTCCTGCCCTCCCTGCTCAGCCTATCTCAGCCCACATTTAACAATTACCTCCTCTCCACACAGCTCCCCAAGTGCTCTAAGAAATGCGGGCCAATTCCCCACTGGCAACTCCTGTCTGCCTCCCAGGAGTTACGTCAGTAGGGAGTTGGACCATGCACATCTTCTGTGCAGCACCTGGCAATGTGGCAGCCAGCATCAACCCTGGGCCTGCCAGGGGTGATCCTGGGCATCACCTGAGCATTCCCAGGAGGCAACAGCACCCCTTCTATGCCCCAGCAAGTGAAAGATGGTGCCCTACCCTCAAATTACAGGGAAGGGGGTTCTGGCAGGTGCATTTACCTGAGCTGGAAGTGGTCCAGGGGGGTGGATTTAACACCCTGGCTCTGGGTGTAGGAGAGCATCAAGCCGGCAGGGCATAAGGCAGCATGTTGTGGCCGATACTTCGAGTATCAATCCCAACACAACACAGCACTCTTGCAGAGCATGCTGAGATAATCTGACCCATCCACGGTGTGCCTGCCCTTGCTAACAGTGCAGAGACACTGCAGAGGGTCAGCCTGAGGTACCTCAAAGTCACCACCCACATGTCCAGCTCTGTCCCCTTGCTACCAGCGTGCACAGCTCAGCACATGATATCTGGGTGTTATGGCCAGCAGGAATCACTCCCACAAAATCAAGTGTCTCTCAAAGCATTGCCACCATGTCTTGGGACAGCCATGCCCAGCTGGCATGCCACAGTACCGGACTCACCAGTACTCAGCCTGGCATTGCCATAGGATGTGGCAGTGTGAGCTGTCCCATCCCTCCCTCTCTCTGTATGGCTGCTGTACTGTCACCATGGGAGAGAGTGGCACTCCTTCCCATGCTGGCAGGACACACACCACCTCCTTCCCCAGAGGGACCCAGCTGTGCCGGGCTCGGCATGGGAGGCTTCCAGTGACACCAGGCTGGGTGAGCAGCGAGGAGCACGGTCATGGTGAGCCAGCACCTGGGCAGAGGGCCCCAAAGCTCAGGAGCATCGTGCTCAGGGCTGCGTATTGGGGAGTACTGGAGGGGCTGGGAGGTAAGGCAGAGAGCAATGGTTTTCTGCACCCATCTCTCCCAGCTGGGACAATCCTCCTTCACTCCATCTCTTCTCCTAGTCCTCTTCCACCCATGCAGCCTCCTCAGCCCCTGCCCTCTGCTTCCCACACACCTCCTCCTCCTCTCTTTGGTGGTACCCAAGGGACCTCTGGGTAGGGCTGAGAGACTGGAGCAGGGGACAGGACTGGGGGACACTGCAATGATGTAACATCCTTGTGCACAGAGTGGGACATCCCTCATGTCCGGGCTCACTCTGCAAGAGATGACATCACCAGGGATCTTCTGGTGATGTCTTATTGTGGGCAGCCTCGCTAAGGTATCCAAGTGCACACGCTTAGCCCATTGGCTCTGGAGCAGACACAACCCTGGAAGTGGTGGTGCAAGTGAGTGAGATGGGTGGTGATGTGGCCCAGGGTGGTGATGTGGCCCTGCCATCCCCTTGTGCCTCTCTCTGCCAGCCCTTCTGGGGCTGAGATGGCTCTTTTATCTCCTGGACGACTGGTTCCAGCTCTGGCCTGGCTTTTTGATATTCCCTGTGCCCTTACACATCCTGGCAAAGGAGAGGGAGCCAGCATCTGGCCCAGGGGCTAGAAAAGGCAAGGAGACTCAGATACCCACCGGGAGGTGGAAAATGGTCCAGAGCAGGAAGCACAGCAAGGTGGGGTGTTGACGTCTGCCATCTATTATTCCCGCTCTGCATCAAAAGGGTGAGATGAAAGTGTCTGGCCACAACCCTCACCACAAAAACATGGACCCCTCTCCTGAAATTACTGCTCCCCTTGAAAGAGGTTGCTTTTGCCTGAGTGGTGTAGGAGAAAGCCATGTTTACATGCCAGGTTTCAAGTGCCGCTCACCAGCTGCTTCACTGTAATTACATCTTTAGGAGGGGATGAGTTGCTGGGGCTTGGTTCTGGGGTGTTTGTTTGTTTATTTGCAGCCCCAGTGTGGGGCAGCTGGCAAGGGAAAGCCACTCTGCTGGCAGCTGGAGCACCAGGCTCCCACTGAGCCTGGCTGCCTGGCTGAGGGATGCCGTGGTCCCCAGTGAGCACGGCGCCAGGGCAGCCCCAGGCTTTGCAGTGGCATAGGGGAGAAAGGTGCCTAGTGGAAAACGACATCTCCGCAGAAGAGCAGGGATGGAGTTGCATTCCCAAATCCTAAAGTGCTGGGACTGCAGCAACAGGAAAGTTGCGACAGGAATGGGGAGTCAGGAGGCTCGATGAACCACATGGACCAATTGCATCTGCAGCTCTAGTCACAGCCTGAGCACCCCCTGAATTGTGCATGGGGTGGTCCCCAAGTCAAGCAACAAAAGTGCCTCACACCCCTGCCCAGTTCAGCCTTGATTTAGAACTATGCTTCACTGCAGGGCACACTCACCATGGGGGATTCACATCCCAAAATGCCTCCAGGAATGTCTCTTCAAGGCATCTCCTACAGCAGCAACACTAGGCTACAGAGACTACACAAGGAGCAGGCTCGCTCTCAGTTTGGGTGACATGAATGTGGCACCAGGAACATGATTTCTGGGTCCTATTCCCAGCCTGGCTCTTTCTTGCTGTGTTTTCCACAGGAGCTCTTGTGTGTTGGCACTGTAGCTGACAGAATGAATCTTGCAGGCAGGTTGCAGGACTAACCTACTGTCTGCTAAGTGTTTCCAGGAAAAACTGCTTATCATCCAGCACATCCCAGGTTTCCCATTGCTGTCAGGCTCCTCTTCCAGCCCAGCCAGCACCACTTGAAGGGGAGCCCCTGCAGGTCTGGGATATCTGCCCTGAAGCCAGGGCTACTGCCCAGAGACCTTGCAGGAGTGGTTTCATCAGGCAGCCACATCAAAGACAATCCAGGACACTCCATTCCATGATAGGCTTCAGCATCCATGAACGGTGAGCATGACACATCATGACAGCACAGATTACTTCTCCTTGTAAGGCTGGGCAGGCAGTGCGTGCAGGTAGAGGGATGTGGAGGGCAACGGCAGTGCTGCTGCCTTCCACTTCACAGCCACTTCAGGCTTGCTGTGGGTTCTACATCTGGAGGAACATAGCAGAAGTCTTCTCCTGATTTTGCATGTCTCCTATCACAGCCTGCACCTTCTGAGGACAAGAGTCCTCAAAGGTTATCAGCTCACCTGGCTCAAACTCCTCCAGCACTGCAGGCTCCTCGGTCCTGGCTAAAAGCCTTTCAGCATTCTGGTGCCTTCTTGCTAGCTCAAATATACAGAAATTGAACTCCCAACACTTGGCTCCCAGGAGGTTTGGAGCACACCTTTAGCCAGCACAGGGCTACCAATACCAGCCTAGCTTCGCTTAGCAAAAGCCCCTTCCTTCAACAGGTATTTACCCCAGCTGCTCATGGCAGAGGGTTTGTGCTGGCAATGTCATGGTGCAGTACACCCTTATTTTTCAGCAGCTGTTGCAAACAGCTGGAGATTTTGGCTTGAGATTTTTCCTCATTCTTTACTTGGATCCAGCCCTTTAGGATGCCCCCAGGGACATGTGCATCAGTACTTGGGCCGAGAGCACAGTCAAGCACAGAATCTGGGGGTCTCTTGGGATGACACATGCTCCTGGTCTGGTGCAGGGAGTGTGATCAGTGGTGTGGCAGAGGAGCGCAGCCTGTCCCAAGCAATAGGATCCTGCAGCAGCAGAGGCGCAGCTGTGTGTGAGCAGTGCAGGTGAGGCTCACATGGATGTGTCCTCGTGCATGTGGCAGGCATGCAGTCCATGTCCATGCAAGCAGCAAATGAGAGCAAGCCACCAGGCACCACTACTTGTGCTTATCTTTATTCTTTCATTATGTTGCACATCTCCTCATTTCTGATCCTTGCTCAGCAACTCCCTTGACAATTAAATCAAGCAGTGATGCTAAGGCTGGAGGTACCCAGTAAGACCACTCAGCCCACTCCACGCCTCAGGCCAGACCCCTTGCACCCCCTATGCCAGGGAGAAAAGGGCATTCTTCCTCCCTCCTTCCCCCCCGCAAGACCCGTGCGCTACGTGCAGAGTGTGATGGGGAAGCGGGCTGCTGCCGAGAGGGAGCTTGCCATTCACCAGCGAGAGTGGGAGGGCGAACTGAAAAGAGCCTCCTCTCCCGGTGGAGCACCACCGCCCAGGCTTGACGAGGTGTGAGCTCCTGCGCCACCCGTACATGCCTTCGGTGCCTCTAAGTGTCTGGGACAGGTATTCATGGTCCGGCGGAGCGTGCCCTATCATGCCTTCATGCCACGGCGCCTGGCAAGCGCCTCCCTCCCTGCAGCTGCGGCTGTGCTGGAGTATTCCTCTGGGGAGGGCTGGCTCGTACTCGGAGGGATGGGGGCCTGCAGATAAGCCACCTCCTGCTCTCCAAATGTGCTGAGCTCTTCTGCACCGCAGCATCCTCATCACCTCTTCATCTTGGACCCTGAAGAGAGACCCCACTGCAACTGTGGAGTCAGCACTCCCAGCCAGCAGAGAGATATGTTCCCAGGAGCAATTTCAGCACTGCTGTGCAGTTGTGGGGAGCAGCCTGGGACAGCTGTGCCCCTTCTTTCCTGTGCATGTGGCTGGAGTGACGTGACCCTCCCGAGCTGGTGCAGAGCAGGAGTCAGATGTGGCATGGGCAGGGACAATGTATCAAGGCTGAGACCTCCCTGTCCCATGGAGGGTCCCCTTCCAGCTCCTTGCTGAGCATGGATGGGGTAGTCCAGAGGAAGTCAGAATGCTTCCAGATGTAGCCAAAAAAATGGAGTTAGATGGGATCTTCCCGGAGGCGCAATGCCTGTGGAGCTGACACAACCCTGCTCCATCAGAGCCTATGGAGAGGGAAGGTCCTACAGACTGACACTCATTAGGGGCTCAGAGGAACTTTCTGGCCAAGTTGCCTCCTAATCTTGAAACTGAAGATGGGGAGAGGAAAATCCCTGAGACAAGAAGGCAAAGGCAGCTTCCAGTGCTGCCCAAGCTCAGTCAGAGTGATTTCTAGCTGAGCTCACCAGGTTAACACAGGCACAAAAGAGAAAGGTTGTGTGAGCAAAACTGAGACAAGGAGAAAGGGAGACATGGGGCACCCTCCATGGGCACCAGCTCTGCTGCCCCACCTGCCCCAAAGATGAGAAGAGAGCCTGCATCCCTATTGAACCCAGCATTTGTGCCAAGCCCAGCATCCTTGCAGTCAGAAGTGGTGAACAGGAGAGTGTCAAGCAGCAAAGTCATCTGCTATAGGAAAGACCCCCTCTGTAGTGGTGTGAGCTAGGCATGGAGGACAGAGATATCCTAGGTCACAAGTGCCTTGGAAGTGCTGCTTCAGTATCTGCAGTGGCCTGGGTTTTCAGTTTGCCTTGGAGAGGTCAAACAAATGACCCAGTGACCCACCAGGATGGGTTCCAGCACCACATACCAAGTCCTGCTGCACCCCTGGTACCCAGAGCCAAGCCCAGCAGGCCGTATGGCGCTTAACAGAGAAATCCGGAGAGAAGGACCAAGCATATATGGACCCTGCACTCCCCTGCACCTTTGCGACCTCAGAGGAGTGTCCCTAAGAGGCTGCCCCATACTGACACGGGTTCTGTTTGAGCTGTGTTCTCCCTGGCTCAACCAAACTCTTGCCTGCACCTTATGGCTTTGCCCCTTGACCAGCCAGGTTCCTACTGCTTTCACCCTGCCCTGGGCCACCTTTCCTCAGAGCAGAGGGGACCACATCTGCCATCTGGCCCTGGCCCCAATGGGTTGTGGCATCTCAGGGTGTGCCGCGTACCAGGGTGCCCCCGGACCCCGCATGTGCAGGGGCCTGGCAGGCACTGGTTAAGTCATGTGTTTTGTGTTGGGTTTCTCCCCCTCCTGGAAAGTCCCAGTGCGGAGCGGTGGGGCTGAGCCGACCGCACACAGCTGCGGGCCACCACATGAGAGGAGCCAGCTCCTCGGGGATTACAGAGCCCCGGGAGCCTGGGGAGGAGGCAGGAGCACCCGCGCCGTGGCCCTTTCATCTCTCCCCTGCCTCACTCCCCCTTTCATCTCTGCCTCTCTGGCCACGCTCTCTTTTCCTCTGCTGCCTTTGCTCTCTTTGCACTTGGCCTCTTTTCCCTGCCTTCCCTCCAGCCCTTCCCACTGCACCTGGCTGTGCTGGCTGCCTCTGCGCTGCTCCTGTCACTCCCCTCCTCCTGGACCCTGTGCTTTCATCCCCCGACCCCCAGCTGCCTGCTCCCACCCTCCTGCACCGGTGTCCTGCCCCCATGCCAGATGTGCCCCTCCATCATCTCCCTCTCCAGCCCCAAACCTCCTTGTGCCATGGGGGAAGGAGAGGAGTAGCACAGTCTGCCCTAAGTGTTCTCCATCCATGTCCAAAAAGCTTTTCCCCCTTTGCCCACCTGTCCTAATGTCCCCACCACGCTGCTTCCAGGCTCACATCCTTCCCTAGTGTGTCTTGTGCTGTCACAGCCAGGCATCCTCTTGCCTCCTCCATCAGCCTCATGGAAGCAATGAGCTGGGGATGCTGGTGGGTGCTATTCACACAGTGGTCAGGGTTGGGCACTCTCTGTGACAGATCAAGGGATAAAGAAAAGTGCTGGGTACCCTATTCTTGTGTGTCACAGACTTGTGCCAGAGACCAGTGTTCCTCACACACTCTCCAAGAGGCCTGGAGTGTCTCTGGTGTTCTCTGGGCCAGAGGACCACATTTAGGACTGAGAGAGTAATGAACGTTTGGGTCCAACCGTAACTGCAGCCATTACAGCAGGGGCACAACACAGGCGAAGTGGTCTAATGGTTAGAGCTCTCCATCTAGTCCACCGGCTCTCTAGGGAGACCCATCTGCTTGATCTGCTTGAGGATCTAGGCCATTGAGGTCTGGGCTGTGGAGGACCTCCACATCACCCCCTTCCCAAACATACTATCAACCTCCTTTCTCACACATCTCGCCACCTGCTCTCACTCCAGTGCACCCACTGCCTCTGCTTAGATTGTCTTTCTAAGGGGCCCAGTGCACCCCAAACTCTGCCCAGCCCCTATCTTTCCCATCCCTTGCCCAGCCTCCCCCTAGAGCTTGTCCTACCCCAGCCTTTGGAGCTGCCCTGGCTCCATCACAGCCTTCAGCCCAAGCCCTCCCTCTGCTCTCCATCTTGGCATCCCACCCATGTCCAAACTGTGCTGGCCCTTCTGTAGGCATGTGGTAGCCCCATGGACAGGGACTCTCTTGGAGGACCAAGGGCTGGTGCAGCTGTGGCTGAGCAAGGAGGCTGCAGTCTGCCCAGCCAGCGGTGACACTCCTGGAGTCTGGCTGCTGCCAGCATGCCTGGTAACTCAATGAACTCAACACAGTGGTGGCTACGGCCTTCTCACTGGGTAGGCGACCCACCGCTCATGATGCAGAGCAATGCCATTGGAATGCTATGCCAGGGGGGTGGTGGGCAGGAGCTGGGCCTGGTGGGGGGAACACAGGACTCCTGGGCTCCTATCCCAAGCCAGGTGCTGCCTCGCTGTAGGTACTTCACCTTGCCAAGCAGGTCAGTCAGGGCCAAACTTTTTTTCTTTTTCGGGGGCTTGCACGGGTGCTGGTGCCAAGCATGACATGTTGGGGCTGAACGTCAGGAAAGCCTCGGAGCACCTCTGCATCTCAGCTCGCAGCATAGTGCCTGCCAGGCTCTCAGGATGGGTCTCAAGTCATGGCTACTTGCTTCTCAAGCAGAGGAAGCATGGAAGCCAGTTGCTCAGACCAAAGCAGGAGAGGGCCTGCCCTCTGCTCTCCTTGGATAAGCAGACACAATGAGGCTTTGCTCTCTCGTGACTTCCAGTAGCCCAGGTGCATCTGGCTGCTTTTGTGGGTCAGCAGCCTACCAGGCTCTGCCAACCAGCACTGCCAGCCCTGCCCATGTCCATGCTCATGCCACTGCAGTGTGGCATGGGACAGGGAGTACCACTGAGACAGAACTGTCCACTCACGGCTCTGCTTCATATTGTGAGCTCTGATGGGAGCAGGAATGGAATTTGGATGGGGCTGGGCGTTCCCATGTAGTGATTCCCCCAGGCAGGATCTGGCTCTGATGACTGTTCTGTGAGGGGAAGAAATACCAGAGGAGTTACTCACGGCTCATTGGGGCATGATGTAGCAACTCCTCATCGGTTCCCCCCACCCTCCAGCCAAAGTTCTTCCTGTGATCTCCTGGGGAAAGTCCCAACCCCCCCACTACTCCCCTGCCACCCCCAGAGACCTTCCCCACCCTTGCTGGAGCTTTCCAGAAGCAAGAGATGAGCTGGGGCTTTGGGTGAGAGGGCAAAGGACCCAGCAACCTTCTGTGCTGGAGGGAATCCACTGTCCCTTTGGCTCTTCCACTCTGTGTCTGTTGACGGGCACAAGGGCAGGGTCTGAGAGAGCACCAGCCTGGGGTATCCACATCTGGACAGCCACAGATCTGGCTTCAGACCTGGCAGAAGTACAAACAGATCAGGCCAGCTCAGGTCTCTCTATTGCCTTCTCAGCAGTCACACTCAGGTCAGGTTTTTCCATCACTCTCCACAACTACAGGCGCAAGAAGTGAGATTTACTTTTGGTTTACTAGAAGGATCTGAGAAGCTTTTCTGCCCCTGGGACCAGGAAGTTCAAAACCACTGGACTTCACACGGCTCTAGCAGAGCCACAGGCTGGTCGTTCCCTCTGCAGCAGGGACCCTCAAGGATGGAGGAATTTCTAGAGCTTGGGCCAAAATACTTAATGAAACTGGAGTTTTACCTGTTTTTGCCAGAATGGACTTGCTACCTTCTTTAGCGCCTTCAGTGCCCTTTTATGACATGCAAGTGAAAGGAATGGCCATTTTCTGTTTCAGTTTTGGAACTCCCTTAGTGATTTGCCTCCGTAGGAAGATGATGGGAAAGCACTGGAAAAATCTGGTCCCCTCTACTGGAAACCACCTTGATCATCTGCCTGGGCTGTTCTACACTGATGGTCATTCTTCTCTCTTGGGTGAAGCACCTTGAACCTTCCTACTTCTGCCCAGAACTGCATGCAGTGCTCTGCGGGGTCGAGATGTCCCTCCTGGGGCAGTAGGGGTCCATGCACCAGAATGTGCAAGGTTGGAGCAGCTCAGCAGGCTCAAATAGTCCCTCCATGTGAGGAAACATGACTCTTTGGTGGGACTGGGACATATTGCATTGGTGGATCAAGGAGAGTGGTTCATGGAAGAGAAGTTTGGAATGCCCAGACCTCAGGGAGCCACGCCCTCACTGGCAGCTGGTTCTGGAGGACCAGCAGTGGCCATGGGGAAAGGAGGTGTCCTGCACACTCTCTGCCCAGCAATGTGGTTGTTAGGACAGCTGCCTGGTGGCTGGTTCCCAGTTAGGGAAGCATGGGGACATTGTTTTTCATAACCACAGGCACACTGGCACCTTGTTTGTGGCTCCGAGACACTCAGCCACAGAAGCCACAGAGCAGATCTTGAAGACTGGTATTGCATTGGGAGCCAGCTGGCCCCAGGAGGAAATGAGATTCTGCAAGCAGGAAGCCTGTGCCCTGGAGCTGCCTGCACCTGGAGCGTGCTGCCTGCAGCCCAAAGCACCCCTCCAGCACAGTGCTTGCACCCCAACCATGCCACCTGCAGACTGACCAAGATCAAGGGCCCCCATGTTTTCCTCTGAATGTCCCAGGGTCACCAGCTCACACAGGGTCTCTACAGAACCAAAGGACACTGTGCTGGGAGTCTCAGCCTAGGTGTGCTGGCATTACTGGTATGCTCTTTCACAGTGCTATGTTCTCAAAACTGGGTGGCAAGGAGAGAGCAAGCTGCAGTCTTTGCAGATCCAGGATGCCCAGAGCCTGGTGCCTTGCCGGGGACTGTGACATGCTTGGGAGGAATGGCGCTGCCCTGCATCGCTTCTCTGCATCATCAAACACATCTTGTCCCCATTCTGGTCCCCTTATGGGGGAGCCATATCCTAGGATCCTGCTGTTGCAGAGCAGGTGGCCTGGGATTAGCAAGCAGGGGGCGAAGGGGCCAGTGCAGTGTGGTGAGAGCTTCCGTGGTGAGTCAGTCATCACCCCAGGCAGTCCTGAGACCACAGGCACCTGCAAAGCAGCCCCTGGGAGGCGGGAAGCCAACATCACCCACCAAGTACTGGAGCATGATAGATGTGCAGAGTTCCACTGCCCTGAGCAGCACAACCTTAGGGACACAGGGTTTTGGCCAGGCTGGGAAGGAGGGGAACCTCATGGGGTCCAATTAGTGCTTGGGGAAATGGCCAAAAGGCAAAAGTCTTGGAGATTTGGAAAAAGGGATCATCTCCTGATGCTGGAGATGGTTACTGGAGATGGAAAAGTAGGATCTCAGGAGGGAAAATGAATTACTGGAGCATGTCCTGTCAGAGTAAACTTGCCCCATGGGAACAACATTGCTTTCATGCCTCACAGGGCAAGCCTGGGTGCCCCAAATCCCAAGCTGAGATCCTGTTCCCAGGATTCCCAGCCCAATGTCTCTGCTGCCGGGAGCCACTGTGAAGACCACATGTCTTGCTGTCTCTTCTGCGCCGGCAGACAGAGCCACGCAGGTGTCGCAAGGTCACTGAAGCTCCTATACTTCCTTCCGGCACCTACAGCATTCTCCTTCTCAGCTGCTTCCACAAACAAGGACCTCATCCACATAGTCCCTCCTGGAGGGGATAAGCCAGCCCTCCCATCCAGGGGTGGTGAAGGGCAGAGCATCCATTCCAGCTGATCCAGCTCCAGATGCGTGCGCAAGCATTATGAAATGAGGACACGGACCACTCCCTGCTGGACCCAGGGCGCTCGCTTCCTTCCAGCCTGGTATTTTCCTCCTTGATTTAGTTTTTTTTATTAATTCACTCCTATTTTTTTGTGTAGCCCCAAGGGGTGCACAGCCGTGGGAGGAGCAGGGAAGTTATCAGCCAGGAGATAGCAGCAGCATGATTCACTGCCTGGCTCCTGTAGGCTGCTGCAGCCAGATGGGTGCCCTCCCCATCACCACAGCAAGCTGCCTTTTGTGGACCCCCATTGCCTGGCCCACCCACGCTGCCTTCCCCTCTCCCTACTCTCCAGCCCCACCACCCCTCCCCAGGAGTGTGGGAGACAGTACGGCAGCTCCCAGCCTCAGCACGGTCACAGGCATGGGGGCCAACAGCCAGGACTCCCATGGGATGGATGGGGTCTAGCATGCATCCAACTGGGCAGGAGCTTCCCAGCAGCCACCTTGCAAGTGTCTGGGATGTCTGCGAGGGGTCTCCACCTCCTGCCAGTCTGCAAACAGTTCATAGGACAGTCATTATGGGACAGCAGCAGAGCACCAGGGACAAAGTCTCGCACAAGTAGGTTAGCAGCACCAAGGGTCCCCCTCCATCCTTCTGTCACCCTACAGGAATGGAGAGCCCTAGGCAGCAGGACGAGCAGGGTGCTGCATCCCAAAATACCCTATTGCTGTTTCCAATCCACTTTTATTCACAATCAGAAAATAACTTACCATATAATAACACAGACACACAGAGCACAGCCCCGGGCACCTGCCCCTCTGGCCGTGATGCTATAGCCCAAGCCAGCCCAGAGGTGAGAGGCGAGCCCCAGCCCGGGGAGCTGTGCCCCTTCTCCATCCTGCGGGATACTCCAACCCCAACCTGCTCCGAGCACAACCTCGCAGGTGGTTGGAGGAACCTGTGCACAGTGCTAGTGTGTGTCTCCCCCACTTCCCTCCCACCCTGGGCTCCCCATGCCCTGCTGTCCACGACCCCACCCTGCTCCATACCGCTGGTTGCCAGCGGGTAGTCCCCCACCCCCACGCCCACCCTCCGCCCCCCCGAGTGGTGCTGGTGTCGGCGGTCTGTACAGTATGGCCGTGTGCTCCCCGGGGCCGGGAGTCTTGGTGCTCTCATGTGGGGTTGGGGGGCAGCGGGCAGCCCTGCCCTTCCCAGGTGACGACAAAGTGCTGATTTTTGAGGGTGCTGAGCATGTCCTCTCCTGCTCCCTCGGAGCGGAGGGAAGCGGGTATCGCGGCTCCACCTCTCTCCCCCAGCGCCAATCCCCGTCTCCCTCCCCTGCCGCAGGCAGGCGTGCTTGTCCCTGGCACCCTGGGGTGGGCACCCATCCCTGCCTGGCTACTTGCAGACGCTGACCCACTCAGTGATGCGACACTCCTCGCAGGCCACGAAGCAGCACCAGTGGAACTTGCAGTTGCAGCGCTCGCTGCGTGTCTGCCGCAGGATGTTGTGCCCGCGGCCGCAGCACAGGCTCTCACAGTTGTCCATGCCCGGGCTGGTCTTGTTGCACAGGCGCCCTTGAGTGCCCAAGGAGTCCAGTGCCGGTTCTCGCTCACAGAAGTCGGGTGACTTCTCAAAGTAAACCAGCTCGCTGATGCCGGCCCTGCGGCGATGCCGAGCGTGGCCAGGCTCCAGCTGCCCGGCGTTCCGGTTGTGGGGCCGGATGAGGGTGGCCCCGTAGAAGCGGTCCTTGAGCAGAGACCCCACCAGGCGAAACTCAGGCGTCACCTGCCAGCATGTCTTCAGCTGGCAGCTCCCTGAGGTACCGTGGCATTTGCACTTTCTCCTCATGTTGTCCATCACCACCTGGGCGGGGAAAGAAGGACAGAGGAGTTAGCATGAAGGAGAAGCATTCTGGGGACTGGAGAAGCCACAACGGAGCTCTGTGTGGGTTGGCACCATGGGAATATCAAGGGCTGGCATGAGTAGCCATCAAAGCTCTGGAACTGCAAAGCCAGCAAGGCTGCACCCTGTTGCTGTGCCCAGTGCAACTCATGTCCCACACCCTGTCCCTTCCCATTCTGGCAATACCAACTGGCTTTTATGTTTCAGCAAGGGATTGGCACGTAAAGGAGAGAGTAAGCTATTTGAGCACAGGGAGGAGAAGGAGCCTGGATCTCACCTCCCACTGCTGCTTGCCTCCAGCAGCATCAACCTGATCCTGGACCCTAGTTAAAAGCCAGCATAGTTGCATCTGTGCAGCCATACTGGGACCTCCCCCCAGCGCAAGGGTGTCCCACACACCTCACCAGCCAGTAGCACTGCAAGTGGGACAGGTGGGAGGGATGCTTTCCCCTTCCTTTTCCCTCCCCAGGGCCTTCATCCCATAAAGCCCCAGTTCTGGGAGTCCTGGGAGCAGCTCTGCTTTTAGCTCTTGCCTGCTCTCCTTCAGCCAACCTGGCCACAGTGCCAGGGGGCTGAGGTGCTGCCTCCCACCACCACTCAACTTCCAAGCAGGGATCACATCCCTGACTTACAGTTTGTAGAGGCCGCAGTGTGGCCAGTGCTATACATCCATCCCTTCCAGGGCCAGGGTGCATGGGCCGGACTCTGGCTGTGGTTTGGGCTGGCCCAAAAGCACAGCTCATGCAGGGGCCAGAGGCCAGTGTGGAGTTCCTTAGACTCCCTGGACAAGGCTGCTGAGCCCCCAAGCCGCATGCTGGGATCCCCTAGATCCCTCATCCCTGTAAGGGATACTGCTGTGGCCAAGACAAGAGAAACAGCTCGTGACCGTCAATCTTCAGGGGCACAACATGGCCACACGTCCCCACACAACCTGGAAAGAAACAATTTATGATGTCCTCTGCTCCGTCTCAACAGGGATTCCCTGCTGAGTTGTGTGCCCTCATATTCACGTGTTCACAGAGGCTTCAGTGAGTTCCCTTCCCATGTGGACACCCAAACCCCACCAGGAGCTCAGCTGAGGCTTGCAGACTATCACAGGCTGATCCATGTACCCAGGGCTGTGCTCCAAGGCTTATGGGGGGATTCCAGGGGACACCTGTCCCTGTGGAAGGTGCTGTCCTACAATGCCAGTCCTGCCCAGCCACCTGGCTTCATGCCTGCCACATGTTCCTATTCCTGCTCTCTCCCTGGGAGGGACATATGTGACAAGAGTGCCTTGTTTAGGTAGGCGTGGGTAGTTTTATTCCTCGTTTTCTTGTTTTTGAGTAAATCTCCCCGTTGCTAAGCAGTTATGGTAATGAAGGCAGGTCAGGGAAACACGCCTGGAGCTTGGGGCACATGGCGGAGAGGTCTGGGCTGGGCTGGAGTTTGGCTTTCATCCTGCTGAGAGTCCTGCTCCTGCTGGGAAGTCTCCACCTCACAGGTAATGAGCTACCTGGCCTTTCCACCATGTCCTGGGTGTGCCAGCCAGGAACACCAGCTGCTCTCCACCGTTCTTGTCACTATCCTTGGGAACACACTGACACTGGGACCCTATCCTTTCTCAGATTCCCTCCCTGCTGGCTTTGCTGGACCAGGAAAAACCTGCATACAGGGCTGTGGCAGGCAGGCTCACCACTGGGATGGAGGGGATGGTGATGTGACAGCTGGACAGGGGTTCATTTGTGGCTACAGCTGGTCACAGCAGGGGCTGAAGAAGGTGTCAAGTGTGGCCATTTCCATCACCCAAGCCATCACTGCTGAGCATCCCGAGCCCCAGCACCACAACACCCATCCATCCCTTACCAGTGATGGCTTGTTCTTTCCCTCCTGCACAGGCAGCACAGGACCTTGATAGAGCTGGGAGATGCAAGAAGGGCCCATGTGAGTCTTAGCCCCATGCTTTTGTCATTGGATTTTCTCCATGCACCCTTACCCGTCCTTTTTGTCTCACAGACACCCAAGTTCGACACATGCCTGGACTCGCTGGTGCTTTCTTTCGCACATTCCCAGCTCCTCCCAGGCACGCTCATAAGAGCTTTATCGTAGGTCTTTGTTGTGAGGGTAATGGGTAGTTCCTGGCTTCCTTTCATCCTCTCCCCACTCTCTGATCTGGTGAGTTAGGAGGACCTGCAAAGTCTCTTTCACACTCCTGCTGCTCTTTCTGGGGAGCTTGCTGCCTCCTAAGGATGGAGAACACCCACCTCAGTCCTGAGTTGGACCAAGCAATGATTATCCCAGGGCTTCCTATTCCTCAGGACCAAGGTCACCACTGCTACTATCAGAGGATGCTGCACATCCCTTGCAGCTGCAATCCCCTGCCCAGCTTCATAGCTGGATGTAAAAAGGCAAAATCAGTGTGTTTCTGCCTGGTTTCGAACCAGGGACCTTCCGCGTGTCAGGCGAACGTGATAACCACTACACTACAGAAACCCACATCTGATGGCACCTGGATGCCACCATTAATGGAATTGTCACCTCCCTCCAGCACTGTAGAGTCTGAGCCAGGAGACAGGCTTACCCACACGCACAGCACCCTCAGGATACACGGGGACCACAGAGAGGATGCTCAGAATCAGTGAGATGCTGGAGAGCTCTGGGTGCTGCAGCTACTTGGTGCATGCAGAGGGATGGTGTATGAAGAGGGATGGTGCATGGCAGGGCATAGCACAAGGTATGCATGTCCGTATCACTGCTCTGCTAAAGAGGTTCAAGCCTCAGGACTTGGAGGGGAGGACCACAGAGCTGCTGCAATCAGCACAGCCATTCCTTTCCTGGGAAATCCCAGGAGATTGTTCCTTATTACAGCAGGAAAATTGCTCCTAGTAGTAAGTGGGGCTTGGGTGGGTGTGGGACCCACAGCATTGCTAAAAGAGCAGGTGGGGAGTTGGAGAACTCATCCCCGATGGGGCAGCCAGGACCAGCCCTGGCAATAAGCATGGCACCAAGTGACACAGACCAGGCACAGCATCATCTCCTTGTTCCAATGCCTGGCACCCACAGCCATCACACATGGGCTCACACCCTCATCTCAACAAGGTCCCTGAGCTGGGCAGCCTGTCTAGGCATTGCTTCCCCACCTGCACAGCTACCATTCCCTCCTTTATTCCTTTAGTCCTCCTCTGCCTTGTCTACTAGCTCCGAGCTTTCTTTCTTCAGTCCAGATCTTGTCTCTGAAGCCACCAAGAGCTGACATTGCCAGTCCCGTGCCTGCCTGACTGCCCTCAGAGACAAGCAGACTCCAGGCATCTTCTCTGTCACTGGATCCCACGGGAAATGTTTTTGTGACATCCCACCAGAGCAAATATTCCTCTCTCACCTTCCCTTCCTTCTGCAGGCTGTGGTGTTTCCCTTGGGAAACAGGGAACACAGACCACAAGTTTCTGAGCACTGCCAAGAGTCCCAGAGATCCAGGGCATGTAGAGATGTAGGGAAATCAGGATGAGCCCTGCAGTCACAAGTGGAATGGGGGTCTTGCCCAGACTGGGCCAGAGCAGCCTGCAGAGGATTTAGCTGCCTAACACCAAGTGAGCCTTCACAACACACAAGCAAACGATGCCAAATCAAAAGCTTTGGTATTCCCCAGGCATTTACAGCTTGGCCAAACTGAAGTGCCCTCTCTGGTGGTAAAGCTCAGCTCCAGCATCAGGGAAAGCCACACACTAAGGTCCTGCTCTGCAGCATCCTCACCTCACAGGTGGCTTCAAATGCACTCAAAGCAAGAGGCATATCCAAATGTCTGAGCCATCCCAAGGAAACATTCCCTGTGGAATTCTGACCTTTAATTATTTATTCCTGCAGTCACTACACATCCCTTGGCACTGCCCTGGCAGCATATGGCTGGGGTCTTGGGGACATGTGTCCTGTTGGATTCAATGGATGGGACCTCTCAGGCACCTGCTGTGAGCAAAAACAGGCAGGGAAATGCAGCCATCCTCCCAGCCCCTCCTGCCTGCATGCTTCTTGTCTCCAATGTCAGGCTGCTTTTAAACCTCAGCTTCCAGACAGAGCGAGCTACTAATTAGTATCTTTAATGAGACTTGACATTATAAGAATGGAGGGGAGGCTGTCCTGCTTGCCTGGACAGGCTCCAGCACACTGCTAGAGCTGGGGGACAAGGCTGTGGGCTGTCACCTCTGCTCCCAAGACCATGCTGTGTTTCCCAGCTGGTATAGGAGCCCACTGCCTAACTCAATCTCATTCACATCTGCCTCCTCAGGGCACTGGCTCCCTTTCTGGAGGCAGAGACATGGCTGGGTGCTGCAGAATCTGTGCTGTGTCCCCATGATGCCAGTGACTTTCTCCTCTGTCTTTAGCTTCCTCCCACTGCAGCTGCCCAACACCAGTTCACCCAGTTCCTGAGAGGCAGGAGCCAGAATCATTGCTGTGTCACCCCAGTAGAACCACTGCAGTACAGGCAGGTGACAGTGGCCTGGGACAGCATCCCTTGGCAAGGGCACAGCAACAATGCTCAGAGGTGTTGTTCCCAGCAGGTGTTTGATCGGCATATCCTTGCAGCCCTGTCCTGCTAAGGGCATCGCTGCCTTTGTTCTGGGCAAGACCGGGGAGAGGGGGTGCCTTGGGAGCAATCCCAGACTCACAAATGGTTCCACAGCAGCCAGCATGAGTCCCTCATAGCCTTCCCACACATGTCCTGGGGACCCTCTTCCCACCGTCATCTCCCCGCAACTGTCACCAGTGCCCCACTCACCTGCCGGCCCACACGGTTGTTGTGTAGCCGCATACGGGAGTGGATATCCCTGTAGGTTTCCCGGGAATCAAGGAAATCCTTGGAAAACTTCTCTCCATAGTCCACATCAGGGCTGCACCCTCCCCATTCCCAGGAGTCCTGGAGGCCAGGAGTCTCCGCTGGCATATGCTCCATGTGCACCCCGTGCACCATGCCTTTGCCACGGTTCATGGCTTCCAGCTGGAGACGATGCAGCTTGCGCCGGAAAGCCTCCTCATCGCCACGGCGCTTCTGGTCGCAGCCGCAGGCCTGCAGCTTCCCGAGGGCACAGGCGTTGGACACGGCGTGCACCACACCAGCGGCCGCTATGGCATAGGCAAAGGCGCTCTCCCGAAAGCCTGCAAGGAAGGAGAGAGTGGGGCTCAGGCTGGGTGGCGTGACCCCCATGGGGGGCTGGATGAGTTCAGCATCACACTGGGGTGTAGGGATTTGGAAGTTCAGCTTGTGTCTTGCTTTTTCCTGATGCACCAGCTCCCACATAGATCATGAATAAATGCCCCTCTCTGCTCTCCAGCCCCATCCCCACCAGGACACGCTGCTGCCCTGAGGGCCAGCTCTGCCCTGGCCAGGACCCCAGCTTCCACCACCACCCTGCTCTCACATCACTCCAGGAGATGCCACCACAGCACTGCTCAGGCATCAGCATCATGGCTCTGATGGGAAAGGCAATCCCTCTTCCCCTCTCCACTCAGAGTTTCCTACTATACTAAATATAACGCTGGCCGAGAAATATTTCTGCTGAAGAACAGGCCACTTTTGCTTACTGCCAGGGTGCAGATTAGGCAGTAAAAAGAGCAGGCTGCACTGCCTGTCCAGCCCCATTCATCTGCCCGCATCCCTTCCCACCCTGAACCCCGCCAGGTCCCACAAGAAGCTCTAAATGTGATACCACGCTGGAAAAAAATTAGCATCCCTAGTCAGTTAGGCCATGCCGTGACCACACCGTGCACTGCCAGAGACGGCAGCTGGTTGTCGTTAAACACTAGGGAGTGAGGACATCCACAAGTGTCAGCTGGGGACAGGGCAGCTGGGGACAGGGACAGGTCTCACAGAAGGGGTTCCATGGGGCTCCATGTGGCTGTGAGCATGGGATGCCTGAGAATTTCTTGGCTTCTCTGCAGCCAGGTAAGGACCCTCTCCTCCCTGAGAACTTCTATTTTATTTGAAATGCAAAGTAATATTTTTGTTTGTGGCTCCCAGGCCAGGCGGGGAGCCTGCAGTGCCCTTTGCTTTGGTGCACAGTGACTGGCCCCAGCATGAGGTGAGGATGCAGGGAGAGCCAGATTTTGTGCTGTGGCGTCACATGTGAATAAATAAATAGCTGGAGTTCCCAGCCTCTCTCCCTCTGTTGGACAAGAGCAGTTTGATTGGCTCTGGCTTTGACACAGCTGAACAGACAACAGCTTCTGGGGTGTTTTCTTTACCAGATCCCTGCCATCAAATGGGGGCTTGGGTGAGCACACCAAAGCTCTGCCAGCCCCCTGCCTGTGCCACAGAGTCAGGAGAGGTGAGAGTGCAACTGCTGCTGTCGCCCGTCCTTGGCAGTGCTCCCCATCACGCATGTCTCCTCCGTGGTTCACTGCCGCCCGCTGAGCAAACGCTATGATCTTATTAAAGGAAAATGAAATGCAGCCCGGAAACCTGCATTTAAAGTCGTGCTGCTCTTTTGTGTGTTAATTTGACACTGGTGCATTTAAAAAATTAACGAGGCGCTGCTTAAAAGCCAGCAGGAGCCTCTCCCAGCTTCCCCTTGGTGTGGGACAAGCTTGCTCTCAGCCTGCCTCTTTCCATGCACAAGTTGAACAACATTTTTCAGCGGGCAGGTAATGGGGCTGCTGGTGCGTACACTGTGCCGTGCAGCCTCCCCAGGGAGAGTGCTGGCAGGCAGTGCCTGCAACACACCCACAGCGCTGCTGGAGCATGAAGGCCCACATCTGGGGAATTTCAGTCCCCAGGTGAGCAATGGAGGATGGAGAACCAGCACAGAAAGGTCTCCTGGATTTCCAAATGCTCCCTATGTCAGATCTCTGATCTCACCATCTGGGCCAGCTCCAGCCCTTCATATGCCAAACCCGGGCACAGCCCAATTCATCACTGCCACCCCACTGGGCATCTCCAGCTCCTCGCACAGCCAGCACCTGGGGACAGGGGCAGCAAACCCTTCACCCAGCACAACACCCTCCTCTCAGTCCTGCCCCTTTCTCACACATTTCTCCAGCCTAAAAAATAATTTCCAGTGTGGCATCTCCTTAAAATCCCTTCTGGTGCCCAGACACAAACTCTACCCCACCCAGTCTGTCTAGCAAGCCTGTGTCCTTACAGGCAAAGAGGTCAGGTTGGTTTGGTGCCCTCCATGGCTGGGAAACCCCTGGGGTCAAGTCCCAGTCCTCCTTCTTCCTCTAGTGCTCCCCAAGCACATGTGAGCTGATGGATGAGGCATGGATCCTTGTCCCTGGAGCTGCCATTCCCCAGGCTGTGGGGAGGGGACAGACTGGTCCCCAGGACATGATATCACAGCATTCAGGAAGTCTTGCTCCCATCTCATCATGGTTCTTTCCCTGATCAGTATCACTCTGCCTGGCCCCACCATTCTTCCCTGCCTTTCCCCCTTCTTCCCTCACCTGCTCTCATGGGGAGCCGTGAGCCAAGGGGAGGAGGGGGTCAGGGCAGCACTGGGATCACAGCAGCCATGCCAGTACGGTTCTGCTAGGAGGTTCAGTTTACATTCCTTGCTCTACCCCAGCCATGCCAGAGACAGAAGATTGAAGCAAAGCAACGAGCAACATGGCTGCAGGCAACAACCACCCGTCTCGTGGGCTCAGCAAGGGTGGGAGCTTCCAGGAACCACAGCCGAGAGTGGCATGTGGTGGCCAGCCCTGAGCCCTTTGGAGGGAGGCTCTCCAGCTACCCCAGTCACCTAAGACCTCACCAGTGATTTTTGAGTCACCATATCCCTCCAGAGACCACAGAAGAGGTGCAAGAAGTATTGCATCCTGCAGGGAAGAGGGAATGGAGGACACCACCCTGACACCACCACTGGCATCCAGCCTGCTGTGTACTCAAAGACCATGCGAGGCAAGGAGGACAAGTCTGAAATCTCATCCCCAGGTCAAATCCCAAAGCAGCTTTCTTAGCAGGGGAAAGTTTTCCCCGTCAAGATGTGCCTAGGAGATGGGGGGTCATTTAGCAAGACCCCAAGTCCCAGCAGCACTGGCTTCACCATGGACGCTGCAGTTCCTCCATCTCTCAAGCGGACATGTGATGAAGGCTACAGGGCTGGCTCAGGCACGGCTCCGGGCTCTACTGTCTGTAGACCAGGGAGAGTTGGAGCCATGGCCTTCCTCCTACAGCTCACCATCACATCCAGGCAGCAACTCTCTCCCAGCACCCATCACTGCAATGCCTGTGTGGCTTTGAAGGAGCCAGCAGAACAGTCTCATGTAGGCCCACTCTAGGGTACCCCAGGGATGCTCAGCTGCCCCCTTCACGGCAATACCCCCTAGGAGTGGGGTGCAGCTGCCAGGAGCTGTGGGCACACTGCCTCAGCCCTGATATAAGGCAGAGGAGAACTTCTCCCGCCACCTCCTGCAAGGCCTGCCGAGACGGCCAGTCCTGACACGCTGCCTCTCCCCCAGCCCCGCTCCCTCCCCTCCCCTCCCCTCTCCCTAATTAAACTGCAGGTGAACCTGCCAGGGTCTGGCCCAGCACCAGGCACTAAATGCCTCCCTGCAGATCCCAACTTGCCTCTCTGCACCTTCTTGAGCGTGCCAGGGACAGCCCGCAGCCTTCGCTCCTTGTCCGCCCACGGCACTCTGAGAGAGCAGCCCTTGCTGCCGTGCAGGCTGCAGGGAGCTGAGCTCAGCCCCGCACCGCTGGGAATCCTGCCTGGCCCCAGGGTCTCACTTGCACCCATCAGTGGGGAGAAGGTCCAGGGAATGGGGGAACCCACAGGGATGAAGCCAAGCATCCACAGCACCCGCATGTGCTTCAGGGCCAGGTGGGCAAAGCCCTTGGTTTGCCTGGGGGTACACAAAACCCTGCCAGCAGCCCAGCTGCAGGTGCGCCAGGCCAGGTGCTGCGGTCTGCGGGCACCGGAGCTTGGCTGGGGCTCTGCAGAGCTGGGAGCCGGGGTCCTGAGCTTAGCAGCCTCTCCCTGGATAGCTGTAATAGCACCTGCCTCCCTCAGCACACAGCAAAGCTTCCCCAAGCTCCATTTCACAGCTGGCTGGGCCCCAGCACCTGATATTTCCATCCCTGCAGAGAGTTCCCCTCTCTCTGCTGTAAGAAATCAAGATTTGGCCATGGCCATGCAGACCCCTTGTCACCAGTGAGCCCTTCTAAGGTGGGCACAGGACATGGAAGCAACATCCATCTCTCCAAAGGCGGCAGGAACTAAGAGATAGTGCACTCCAGAGTCACATCTCCTCCAACCATGAGCCTTTCAAGGCCTTCAAGGACATCCAGCCCCTCCATGGTAGTCCCAATTTTTTCAGAGCTCCATGTAGACAGGGTTGGGGTTGGGATGAGCAAAGGGGAATAGTCAGTCCCATAGTACACCTCAGACAGCCCCTGCCCGGCAGCCAGACAGTCCCAGCCCTGATGGCATTGTACCCACCCATGGGTGCACACATACTGGACAACGACCAAGACTCAGTGACCCACCACCATGTGCAGCTTGGTGTTTTTGTCACGCAGCTAGGCATGGGTCAGCCCAGCCAAGCCACACAGTGCCTGCCTGCCCACAGGTGCTGTGGTGGGACAACATACCAGGACAACAAGCCATCCTCTCCAGTGAGGTGGACACAATCGTGCTGCTCACCCTTGGAGCAGGAGCAAGGGACCTATTTCCGCTGCTGGTGTAGATGCAGCCACCTGCCTCCACCTCACTGCTCCATCCTCCTACATCTCCTGAGGCCAGGAGAGGATGTCTCTGTCAGCCAGGCAAGCACATGGAGGGAGAGGGAGGTATAGCAGAGAAGGATGGGACCAGGGACAGCACTGGAAGGTCCTGGCAGAAGTGACAGTGCCAGAGAATGGGCAGGAAGGTGAGTACAGACAGCCAGCTGGGGAGCCAGGGAAGACTGGAGGAGGATTTGCAATAGCACTGTTGAGCCTGGCTGCACATGGAGGGGACATGGGCCAAAGAGGATGGGGGGTGCAGATGGCACTGGAGACTCAACAAAGGGTACAAAGGACATGTCATACCCCAAGGATGCAGTATCAAAAGACCAGACCTGAAAAACCCACAGACCATGGAGGTGTCTCAAAAGAACCCAGTGGCTCTGTGAGAGCAGGGATGGTAAACTCCTGGGCACCCCTCTGACCCTCCACTAACCTGTTGTTGTACCTCGTAGCCACTGTTCCCTGTGCCCCAGGGATGGCAGCATCTCCCAGGTCTGTGCTCTGCCCAGCATGCTGTCAGCATCCCTGTCTCCAGCTATGCTGCTCTGAAGCCACTCCAGACTCCCAGCCCTGTCCAATTTGAAGCCTCTCCTTCTTGTCTCCCCAGGGCTTGCACTCAAACTTCTGGGATCAGCTCAGCAGGATGAGGAGACGGGTACTCATTCACCATTGTCCTCTTCTCTGTCCCCAGGGCATGAGGCCCCTGGCTCCACCGAGTGCCTGCATACTGGGCAGAGTGTGGGATGGGCACCATGGGACAGCTTGGAACAGTGCTGCACCCTGTCCAGCTCATGCCCTCACTGGAGAAGATGTGAGGGATGCAGGAGGACAGGACAGAGTTGGGAAGTGGAGCCAAGCAGGGAGAGCGGGAGGGAGAAGCCAGCTACAAATAATTTAAAGTGAGATTCACGCATGGCTGAACTGATGGCAGAAGAAGTGGGAAAAGGAATGAAAGATTAAAGGGGTCTGTCACTTCAGGTTACAAACAATGATCCTACAAGCACGTTGCGTTCCCAGGCACGGCAAGGATGGGGCAGGGCGCAGAGCAGAGACCTGGTCCCTGGAGGTCAGATGCATTAAAGTCTGCAGCATGGAGCCTGCACCCCTTACTTCTACCACTCACCTCTCCTCCAGCACTGGGCTCCTGAGATGCATCCAGCGTCCCTGCTCTAACGGTTGCGCGTGTACCAGATGGAACTGCTCAGAACTCCAGCACTGTTATTGAGGGACATGAGTGGGTTCAAAGTGGGCCAGCCTGAGGCTTGCTCCATGCCAGAATGGCTCCAAGCAACTACATGAGATAGCCTGGGTGCTTGGGGCTCATCCTGCACCCTCTGCTGCCAAAACAGGAGTGCCATGAGATGCCTGCCTGCTCTGATGCTCCAGCCCCACCTGCATCCTGCCCTGCTGCTGGATGTTGTCTCTCCATTCCAGAGAACGGGATCCCACCAATGCTGAGAGCCTGGGCTGAGCCATATCCAAGAGCTCAGGACTGGGGTAAGAGCCCAGAGTCTGTGGGAGTCCCCACATCCATTGGTCACAGCCCTTACAGCAGCAAGGGCTGCAGGAGCATCTGAGACAGAAGTGAGGTGCAAGTCACTAGGGCCACCAGCAGACAAGGTGGGCTGAGGGAGGGATGCAGGTCAATGCTCTCTGCTGCTGGTGCTTCTCACTCAGCCTGGTGGGACCCAGAGCAAGGAAGCTTGTCTGGGTGTGTGAGCAACTTGAGCCAGCAAGTCGGTGTCTCCTGCCGCCCGAGGAGACTAGAAGTGAACCGCATTCCTCACAGGACCTGGAAATACCTCGATGCTTATCAGGGCTGACAGTCCCCACCCTTCCTGCCAGGCCCTAACCTGGGCACTGCTCACAGAGGGAAGAGATGCTGCCCTTCTCCAGGCACTAAGGTCCTGAGAGGGACAAGGGCTGTTCCATGGCAGGACCACAGCCCTGATGCCACACATGCTCCAAGGTAGCATTCCATCTAGTGAGGCTGTCCAGGCTGCCCCGGACATGAGGGATCTTCAGACATCAAAACGCTTCTGTGATCCCCTCTCCAGCCTTCCCCCCACCTGCTACAGCTGCCTGTGGGCTCCTGCCACCACGTTCCCTCAATGACATGTAAGTCTCAAGCTGCCAACCTCTCCTCTTTGAGACTCTCCTCATAGTCCCAGAAAGAGAAGATGTAGCATGTGGAAGGATGTTTGAAGAAGAGTGGATGGTTGCAACTCTCTTCTGGGCATTAAGCTGAGAGGCTCACAAAAGTGGGTATGTGAGCAGTTTCTTTGGTAGTTTTCACCTTTCTTGGGAGCTGGAGGAGTGGTATGTGTGCTGGGCCCCTGGCCTACCCTCAGCCCCCTGACTGACTGCCTGCCACTGGCACCATATTGTCCTTCCTGCCCATGGTCTGAGGCAATAGGCACTTAGAAACACGCTGAGGCACAGGCTTCAAGAAGGGGTACTCAGGTGAAAAGATACATTCAAGTCCTGTAGAAGGTCCCATCAGGTCACAACCCTAATCTGCACCATGCAGGCCAGCCCTTCTGCACCCCCAGAGTCTGCTCCTAAGGGAGAGAGTATCAGCCAGGGAGGCTCTGATACAGGCAGAGCCAGCCATGACTGCGAGGGAGATGAGGAGATCCTGGCATCAGGATCCTTGGCAGAATGTGGAGAGCTAGGAGAGTTCTCTCAGCAGCGCAGCTGGGGGCTCTGTGGGCAGGCGAGCTCCCAGGACAGCCTGTATCCTTGTCCCCTCTGCCATCATGGTTTAGGGTCCCACAAAACAGAGAGCCCTTAGCTCTCTGCACTGGAAAGCCAACACAAGGGCAGAACACCACGGTGACAGGCTCACAGAGCTACGTCCTACTAGTTAGGGGCACTTCAGCTCATCACAACACACTAAAACACCATCCCCAGAGCAGGACTGAGCCAAGATGCTCAGCTGCATCCACCAAACCAAATCCCAGAACACAGCATCCACCTTCAGACTCACCACCCATGCTGCACACCCATGGCACTACTCCAAACACAAGCCTACACCACACGGGGAGAAGATGTAAAGCAGAGGGGCCTGGAAGGAGCCTTAGGAGCAGCTAGAGTTGGTCAGGGAGGAGCAGCTCAGGACAAGGGCCAGTGCAGGTACAAAGGTGCATGGAGGAGCTTTGCGATAGTGCAGTGCTCCTTCGTCTGGCAGTTACATTTCTCTGCCTTCATCCATGGGGATGCTGAAGAGCTCACCTCATCCCCTGGGCCAGGGAAGAGCTGTGCAGCGGCCCAGGGGGAACTCATGAGGGCTCCACAGAGCAGGTGCTGGATAGTGGGAGAGGAGGGGAACCGTCCAACCCTTACCTCTGCTGAAGATGATGCTCTCATATGGAATCTTGTTCTTGGTCTCAAGGCTGGAGCAATTCCAGCGCTGGTCCCGGAACTGGTGCTGGCACTCGTGGATGGCAATCTGGATACCCTGGATGGCCGAGGCGGTGACGTCAGGGTGGCGCACACACACCTCCAGCTGCCGCCGCGTCAGCCCCGGCAGGGTCAGGCACACCGTGTTGGCATTCAACACTGGCTCTGATGGCAGCTTCAGGCCCAGGATCTCATTGGAGCAAGAGCTGGACAAGGAAAAGGACACCCTTGATCTCAGAGAAAGCAATCACTTGGTTTTCCATTTGGGGAAGGGGAAAAGTTTGTGGGGGACACACACGGGGAAGGGAGATGCTCCTCAATCCACACTGTGCCCACTGCCTATAGGGAAGGCTGGAAAAACCCTGTGCACAATGGCAGCTTAGCCAGGCAGAGATACCCAGCAGCACTGGGGCTGCAGTTCCCTCCAGCAACATAAGTAAAGCACAGACACCCTGTCAGCCTTTGCCCAGCAGCAGTGAAATCTGGCATCCTGCATCTGGAGCCCAGCATCTCCCAGGACTGCACTTTCTCTGTGTGCTCCCCCACAGATCTCCCACACTGGCCATGCACTGCAGACTCTCAGCACACACTGCCCCAATTTGCCTTCCACAGAAAACATGGGTTTCCCCTGGGACAACTTAGAGACCCTGGAGCAGGAGGCCCATTCCAGGTCTGGCTCCATCCCTGTTGCTGGCTGATCCCCTCCCTGCATCTCCTGTATGCCCCCAACACTGCTGGTCCTTGCAAGAGAGGTAAAGAGAGTGATCAGCCTTTTCTTTTCAGCTCAACTATGAGATATGGAGCCAAGCACTGTGTCAACTATCCTCAAGCAACAATCCCAAGTCCACTGTCACATCATAGCCCCACCTAACAAGATGCCTGTGGCCACAGAAGCACAAAGAGCAGCAAATGGATGGGTGCAAGGAGAGGCACACGGTCCATGGCAAGGGTACAGGTACTTACACAAATAGAGGTGCCACCTGGGGAAATGGGGAAGCAGATGGAGTGTGTGGAGATGGGATGTGGGATGTGGGGAGACAAAGCATGTCCAGAAGGAGGTGCCTGAAGCTAATATGGTGGTACACATGACAGACAAATCTGGACAAGGAGACAGTAGGAAGCGTTTGCCCAACTCCAGGGAATGGCTTGAAGAACTCTGGGATAAACATTGTCCAAGTGGAAGACCCGCAAAGCAAGCAGCATGCACCAGGACACCCAGCAGCATCCAGCAGCTTGCAGCATGGTCCACTAGGAGCTCAGCACCACCCCACTGCTTGTTCAGGAGAGCTTGGTCCCTGCCGGGAGCTCTCCCCAGAAAGGTCTCTTCCGGTTCCCTTGGACAGCCAGGAACTGGGTCCCTGGGAGAAGCAAGGAGCTTGAAGCCCTTTGAACTTTCATTACAGAAACAAGAGTTGGAGGAGGATGCTGGAGGAAGAACTGCAGCTGCCAGGTCTTGGGGAGAAGGGTTACTCCCCATCTGTTCCCTCAAATCCTGCAAGCCTGGTGCAGGTACATGGACAGAAGCAGGTGTCAGGGGATGAGTCCTCCAGCTCAGCGCTCACCCAGCTCTGGAGGGAGGGCTCAGCCCCAGCATCTCTGCTGAATTACTGCTTGCTCAGGGGAGAGGAAGAACTGTTAGGATGAGGCTGCTGCTTTCTCCAGCTTCCCAAGGGTGTTTATACCCATCCCACCACTTTCATGGGTAATATATGAATATGCCCCAGTGCAAATCCACAGTGACTCCAATAGGGAGAGTCGAAGTGGAGTGGAGAAGAAAGGGAAAAGGTAGTGCATCCCTCCAACACCCCTACACAGGAGGGGAAATCTTCTTCCTGGCTTCCTGCCCTCATTCCCACTGTCAAGCAGGCCCTGGCTGACAAAAGATGCAGATCAGGACGCAGCTACCACCATCCCCAACCCCAGGAGCTCCTGCCCCGAGCACTGCAACGACTTCGACTTTGTTCCCTGTGTGTCCTGAGCCTGACACAGCGCCTGCCATAATTTCCCAGAGCATTTCGGGATGAGGGCGATGTTACGGTCTTCCTCCCGATTGCACTGCAGGGAAACTGAGGCAGGGGCTCCGGAGGCTGGAGGGAAGGTCCTTCTGCCTCTTGCTCCACCCAGGGCTCACGAGGGCCAGGGACCGGCAAGAAGCTGTCACTGTCACACTTCTTAGGAGGATGCAGTGCTCCCCCCAGCTCTCTTCCCCCTTTAAATCTGGATTTAAACTTGATTTCACGGTGACAGGCCCCCAGGTCACAGGCTGCAGCGGCTGCTGCTTTAATTAATACAAGTCCCAACGTTAACAAATTATATTTAAAGGGGCTGGAGGAAGGGGGAAGGGCGGGGGACCCCCCCACTCATACCAGTACCAGGATTAACCCCTGGCTGCCTGCAGCGCACAAGTTTGGGAGCGGGCAGAGGAAAGGCGAAGACGGACAAGGATGGTGAATTTGGGGGTTCGTTTTCTGGAAAGCAGGTGGCCCCCTCTTACCCCCCTATCATTTAGGACAGGCGGAGCCAGAGAGGGGACGCAGGGGGATCCAGTAGGCACCGACCTCCACGACAGTGACATCGCAGTCGGCATTCCCCCGTCCTCCGCGGGAGAACGGGGAAACTGAGGCAGTCAGGGCGGTCGCTGGACCGTCTCCGGCCGGAGAGGAAAGGGGACAGCCTCCTGGAGCGGGAGAAGCTGCCTATCCCACCGGCGTTCCGTCGGGACGAGGGAAAGCGGAGGGGGGCAGCAGCCCTGACAGCCCCTTGAATGGGGGGCCGCAACCGTGCGGGGCCGGGCTGGGGCGGCGGAACCCCCCCAGAAGCCCCCTGGGCAGACCGCCCCCGGTGAGGGGCTGGGCGCGGCGGCTTCCCGGCGCCCTCCCCGTGGGGCTGGGGCTCTCAGCGGCGGGGCTGGGGATGCAGGGGTGCAGCTCCTACCTGGGTACCCAGAGGCTGAGCAGCAGCGAGCAGAGTCCGTGGGCCAGGGCCGGGCGCATCTTCGCTGGGGCAGCGGCTGTGCGGGCTGCGGGCGGGCGGGCGCCTTTGGGGCAGGGGCGGCGGGGTTCGGCGCTGCTCTCTGCCCGCTTTGTTTGTTGTGGGTTGTTTGCTTGTTTGTGTTTTCCCCTCTCCTCCCTCTCACTGGCTCCCTGCGCGCCGGGGCTCGGCTCGCCGGGGCGGCTCTGCCATCCTCCCGGGATGCCCCCCCCGCCTCCCGCCGCCC
>VWPU01002778.1:0-23726 GCA_013398955.1 Callaeas wilsoni | reverse complement strand
TATTATATTATATTATATTATTCATTTAAGTATTAGTTTTAGTATTAGTAGTATTGTTGCTCTTTTAGAAAGTTAGGACTTCTTCATTTCCTTTCAAAGGTGATAGGGAGAAAATTAAAAGTGAGAGACATTTTCTTTAACTCTTTGTTTTATAAATAATTTTGTCATAAATTTGAAGACTATAGTCCATAAGGTGAAGAAATTTGGAAATAGACATGATACTTCAAGATCAAAATAAAAATGAAATTTTGTTATTTAGATACCTACATTAAACAACTTTGCTCTGAAACACTATTTTCTACTGCTAGATTTTCTGACATTAATTTCTTCAGTACCAGCATTTTGAAATGAATACATTATGTGAATAAATATATGTATGAATAAATATACACTAAATAAATTACTAGTTAGAGCATTTCTTTATACATATATTGTATCATGCAATCAAGGAGAAATTCAAAGAGTGAAACAGTTTATGCTTCCATCCTTTGTGTAAGTGTTTTGATGACCCCCTAATGTGACAGGCTAAGATAATGTAATAAATGTCTTATTGCACTTGGAAGACAAGGAAGAAAAATAGTAACTGACACAGTATTTCATTCCAGGTGGGAGTAAAAAGCAACTGTTTTCCTCACCCTTTACAACCCAGTTAAGAATTTGACTGACAGAATGTTGGCACCAGCTATGGCAGAACTGATCAGCCTCAACTCCAAGTAAGTGATGTCTTACACATTTGGAGATTCATTTCAGACTAAATTTACAAAGCCTACTGATTTCTATCAACAAACACAAATTAAAAATACACTTTCTGTGACACTGTAGAGGACTTTGATTTCCCTTGTTGTAGAATTCTTAAACATGTCTTTAAATCAGTATGTAACTTCATCTGTTCATAATGTTATTTTGCAAATTTGATGCCATCTCATCTCTTCCTTTCTAGACAGCTAAAAGCACTATCTGAAAGTAATGACAAATTATTATACAACATAAATATTAACACAAACATGGGGCAAATATTAAATGATCAAGAAAATATAGATTAAAAATAGTCTGCTTATGTAGAAGACAAATTGGTGGAAAAAACCCCTAAGTAACATTATTTGGGTGCTAATTAAATTAATCTTACTTCCTACTGCATTTCTCCTGGGAGACAATTGTGTGTGAAGGGCAGAGTAAGAAGCCTTGGTGGTCCAAAACTTATCTCTGAGGGAGGTCCACATGTTATCCTTCACATGGCAAGAGCTAAGGTGACAGCAGTGCTACAGTCACGCACACAGGAATTATGCACACACATCAAAGTGCACCTCTCATCCTTCTAGTCCTGGATTTTTAATATTCATGGGCACCAATATGTCAGTTCTACTTAGAATTTTTTTTTCCCTGGTTTTCTTTCCTGATAAATGTTGAAAAATGCCACTTTTCTTATAGCTAGTAGGAAATTGTGGAGAAGATAAAGGCAGGATGGTTTTCAGTTTGTCGGATCTGCTTTTTACTCACAATATAATTTCTCAGTGAAAATCTATTTTCCTGTTTGAACAACTGCTAAGAAACCTGGATAATAGTAGCCTAGCAAAAGAAGAAAAGGGTGAAAAAGAGAAAGGGAAGAAGAAAGAAAGAGGTAAAGGCAGAATATCAATAAGATGTTCATTTATCAGAGAGAAAGAAAAGACATGATACTCTAAAATTGTTGAATGTCTGAAAACGTGCTGGTGTCACTGCAAAACAAACAATTAGCTCACATTATTAAAATACTTCAAAGTTTGAAAATTGCTCAAAATGTATATATTTAGAGCTATTTGCATAGATATAGTCTGACAGAGGAGCTAAATTCTTTTCAGTGGCAGTATTTGTCTTGGATCATCCATGGCTTTACTGATTATTAGAAATACTGACAAACTTGAATGGTTGTTTGTATTCTTGGTCCACTGCTAGCCAAACCAAGGTAGGCTATTACTCATATATAAGATT
Organism: Callaeas wilsoni; assembly: GCA_013398955.1. Taxonomy (NCBI): domain Eukaryota; kingdom Metazoa; phylum Chordata; class Aves; order Passeriformes; family Callaeidae; genus Callaeas; species Callaeas wilsoni. Next base: position 21,758 of record VWPU01002778.1, on the reverse strand, counting down.
TGATACATAGAATAAAAGAAATAGGACTCTTCACAGGTTCTCAAATGTATTGAATAAAGTGTGTTAATATTTGTTAGTAGCTACTGAAAATGATGAATTCCTAACAAGGCCTTACACTAAAAATCCCTGAGACTTTGAGAAGGGGAATTCTTTGTTATTATCTAATTAATGACAAGATGAAGCAACTAATAAGCAACATCTCATATGATTCAGATATATCTTTGCTAAATGCCACTCTTGAATAGGATAGATACTTAGGGAGGGGAAAGATCTCAAGCTAGAATATAATTACCTTGCAACCATTGCCTAGGTATCCTGAAGACTGGTAAATATACATATCTGTATATGATATACACGTATGAAATAACATAATTTTTCTAGTGGCGAACTCATTCATTTTTGTTCACATTTTTCAGTTGCTTGTGAATGGAGCAGGTTGGGATTTTTAAAAAATATGTTAATAGGGAAATATTAGAAACAAATAATTTTCTTCTCTTTTCTGGCACAAATCAGTCATAAGCGGTATAAAGAGTAAGAATATTTTTTTAAAGTTATTTACCCAATATTGCAATATTCCAAGGTCAGACAAAGAAATGAAAAGTCTATCCAGTTCTCAAGCAGCAGAAAGGTTTTTACTTCTTAAATACATATATAATAAGCAGAAGCGATGTGGAAGTATATTGGATGTTACCTATTTCTTCAATCACATGCAAGGTGAAATTAGCACCAGTACTTCTGTATCAATACACTAAATTTTATTGAATATTTCATCCATTCTATTTCCTACATGACACTAAAATTCTGTGTCTCACAAACTCAAAATATTTCTCATGTGTGAAAAAAATTTATGGAATAATCAGAGTTAATAAACAAAGTGATGAATAAAAGCAAACCTCAACACTCTGGTGAGGAATTTGAATGGTATACACATCCCTTTGGGGTCATAGTTATTTATAGCAGCTTTATTTTACTTATTTCTTATTTTCAATTAAAATTATTAATTTAGAAATATCACAATAATCACATATGATAGATAAGTAACATCTTATATTTTAACAGCTCCTATATGAACTGTAGAACAGAGGTGGCTCTAGACCATAGACTCATTATTTAACAAGTTTGGGAAAATCTAGGTCTGTGCAAATCCTATCTATCCAATGTGATAGCCTCGATGGGAAGACAGTAGACAGGCAAAGATGCCTGTACTTGATTACCCTGACTTCAGGAAGTCTTTTGATGCAGTTTTCATAGTACCTTTGTTACCAGGTTGGTGATATATGAACCAGATAAGCAACCTACAGTGTGACAGTGGCCTGGACTGCTGGTCCTACTGTTGTGATCCATAATACAAAGCCCAGCTAGTGACCAGAAAGCTGTACTTTCTGTCTAGGATAAATATAAATGCTAATAATGTTTAATGTTCTTCATTAATAGCCTGAATAATTGTGCTCTCATCATGCTTGCAGAAGATTCAAAATGTTCATGAAGAGATGAATATAATAGAAGTTAGGGCTTCTGCAGAGACAAATTATCTGACAGGAACTCCATGAAAATGGATGTGAAGTGCTGCATCTTGGAAGCAAGAGTATAGGCTGATGCTGACCAGCTGGGGAGCTGCTCTGCAGTAATGGCTCTGGGATCGCTGGAATAATTAGGCTGTCCCCAAGGCAGGAGTAGACTCAGGAAAAGCAGTCTCATACCCTGGACTGCATTAGCAAGAGTGCAGCCAGCAGCTATGGGAAAGTGATTTTACACTGTTGTTCATACTGTGGGATCACATCTGGTGGGCTTTGGGTACCACAGTATGAGACAGGCATTGATGTAATGCAGTTAGACCTGACCATTGTGGTCTGGAGATGAAGATTAGTTGCAAGACAGCCTGTGAGATGTTGAGATAGCTCTCTGCCATAATATATGGACCTCTTTTAATTTTGGATGTCAAGATAACCTACTTGAGGCAAAGTATGAAGAGTGAAATTATCAGAAATTTAGGTTTGAATGGGGACATAATGCATATTGTAGCAGACCACAGCTAAGAACATCCCAGATTCATTTTTACATTGGTAAATATTTTCAGTATGTACCGTTAAAATTCTTGCCAAATATTAACTGGCAAGTGGGGAAAAAAATTCAGAATGAGGAGAGTGTGATGACTAAATTGTTTAAGATATTTATATCCTCTGGTACACAAAAAAACTCAGAGTGTAAGTTACATATTTTACAAGTATTTCTAGTGAGCAAAGTACAAAAGCTAAAGTGAAAGATTACTTTTGATTAAAAATAAAATCTCTGTAAATTAATCAATTTAGCTTAACACTCACAATATGAGTGACAAAAAATACAACCCAGAAAAATGAAGGATATAGAGCTTAATACTATTGCTGTTCATGTTACAGCAATTTAAAATACCCTGACACCAGAATACTCGGTCTCTTTCTAGGCCATCCTGGTCCTAATGATAGAATAAAAGGCGAGGGAAAGAAGCACTGTTGCATTCATTCTACATTTGAGAACAAGGTCACAGCAAAGTGAGAATTTGACATTAGGAGTCTGCTATTGGGCCAGATATGGAACCTGTTTATCTTGACCCTTGTTCCAGGGTTTCAGATTTCATCGCTATGAAAGGTTAACACTTTACATCTGAATAACATCAGGATCAGATTTTCACAAGCTTTTAGTACCCTCACTGGACAAGGTCTTCTATTCTTTCCACAGGGAGCACTTATCTGATTATGAACTGATGGTCCCTGATTTTAATACATGCTGAAGGTCAAGGTTAACATTTTAGCAGCTTTCCTGACTTCCTGTATGATGACAAAATTTGACAAGGTCTAATTGGCTATGATTTGTCTCTTAATCTTGTAATCTCTTATAATTGTTCCATTTATATGTGTGAGAGACATATTGAACTGACAGTTCCCTCAGACACAGGAAAAGAGAAACTATGTATGTACTGATGACATTTCTCTGGATTGATTCAAGTCATAAACAAGGGCAAGAGAAAAGCTTACCTTCTGTCTCCCTATTTTTTAGTGCTTTGAATAGGCAGGTAGTGAGTAGGGGCAACAGTTCTTGTTACCAGTTTTGGAGCTGTTGTTTACGTAGTATTGTCTGCAGAGTAAGAAGTTATGTTTACTGTTTTTTCATCAATAACAAGTCTAAAAGTTATACATAGATAAAAGAATAAACTGATTCCCTTTAAACATGATGAAAATTCTGTCTTCAGTTCTTAAATTAAGGCCTGTTAATATATTAAAATTAAGGCTTGACAGCATTTTACATAAGTTTAAAAGTATCTTCTGAATAGTAGAGTGTTTATGTAAATAACATATTCTTAAAAGTCTTTGAAACCAGAACATCTACAAAGACAGAATTTTAAGTACTTTTGCATATTTATAAGTGCAGAATTTGCTGATGGTTAATGTACTGTATGTGCAACACACATACAAACTACTCAATAAATGAAGCAATCCAAGAGCAGACCAGAGATGGCATGTGAATATAATAATATGAGTATCACTGCATGTAGAATCCTGACATCTTCTATTTTCATAATTCCTGTGGAGTGAAACTACTCTTCTTTTTATGCGAATGTGAAAGTCAGGTGAGGAAAAAGCAAATTATTTCCCTTATGTACTATAGGAAATATATGGAAGTCCAGGAAGATACTTTTCCAGATCCTATGTTAGGATCTTGAAAATGAAGCCGCCCTTTGTACGGGGCTGTCAGTAATATAGAAAACAAGTAGTCCATTTTCACTTTCACATACAAATATTTGTATTTAAAAAGGGCAAAATTTTTGGAAATTATTTATAGAGATGGGAATACTGGTATTTTTTTGTCATATTGTACAACTGGCATCATAAGAAAGCTGCCATACATCTGTATTTCATATGATACACACATCTCATCATATGAATTTTTATATATATTTTAAGTCAGGTAATATACCTGACTGAGCTCTGGGATGGGGTGTGCTTCTGTATGTGTGATATGAATTTGGGCAGATACTATCTGTTCATGCTGAGTTGATCTCAGAAGAGCTTTGTGCAGACATTCAAACTGACTACTTTCATGCAGAGTTATTTGCCTTGAGTTGGACATTAAAGTTGCAGCTAAAACTGTATAGTCATATCCTAGGTGGAACTTGGAAAAAATATCTTCTCGTGTCCATTATTTTTTTAAAAGTGTACAGCTTTTACTCAAGATAAACTATTGCTTCTATCATTATAAAGCAGAGTGATGACTCATAAGGTTGTAGTTTGCTGTTGCTTCAATTTCTAGCAAAGATTGTCATGTTTTGCAAGGTGATTTGCCTCTGGAAATATCTGTGTAAATATTCACAGTAAGAACTTCTTAGAAGTTTTTATCTGCGTGGAGGAGACCCCAATATCATATGGCTCATGCATGTGACTATAGTCTTTTTGCTGTATGCTAAGGTGAAAAAATCTTATTAAGAGTGAAAAGGTGACACTTTTATATGTAAAAAAAAAATATTATTAGTATAATTGAAATATTGAAGGTCTAAATAAAATACTATTGCCAGTCCAGACCTTATTATTATGCAGAAGGAAAGAAAGCAAGTTTACTGGTGACACCAAACTGAGAGGTACTGTTGACTCTTGAGCAACAAGAAGTCTTGCAGAGGGATCTGGATAGGTTGGAGCGGTTCTGAGTCCCATGATTTAAAAGGATTTTAAGATCTTTGAATATATCCAGAGGAAGGCAACAAAGTTCATGAAAAATCTAGAAAACATGTCCTGTGAAGAACAGCTAAGGATTTAGGGCTTGTCCAGTTTGGAGGAAAAGAGGCTGAGAGGTAACCTCATTGCTCTCTGCAGATTCCTCAGGAGAAGTGGAGATGGAGGTGCTGACTCTTTTCTCTGGGATCTAGAGATAAGAAAAGTGGGATTGGTTCAAAACTGTGCCAGGGGAATTTCAGGCTGGACATTAGGAAGAAGACATTTTTATCTAGAGGGTGATCAAAGCCTAGAAAGCTTTCCTAGAGTGGTGGTTGATGTTGTGTCAGTGTTTAAGAGGTGTTTGGACAATGCCCTTAGCAACATGCCTCATCTTTGCATCAGCCTTGAAGTGGCTGAGCAGTTGGAGTAGATGTTTGTAGATCTCTTCCAATTGAAGTATTCTATTTTGTTCTGTTCTAAAGAATAAACAATAGTTATATTAGAGGCTGTCTCCATAATCATCATAGAACTATTAAACACCAGATTAGAATGAGACCTCAAAGATCATCTGGTCCAGACTTTCTTGGTCAAAAGCATGGTCTAGACAAGATTGTATAGGACCCTGTACATCTGCATTTTAAGTGTCCAACACTGCGGAATCTACCGTTTCCCTGGAGAGATTGTTCAGAATTCAAATGGTTTTGAAAAAACATTCCTCTTGCATATAAACAGATTGTCCCTTCAAGTAACTTGTACCCATTACCTCTCATCTTTTCGATATGACTCCTTCTAAAAAGGGAGTCTACAACTTCTTTGTAGTAACTCTTTAAATTTCCCTGGATGGAGGTTGTCAGGGCCCATCAATTTGTAGGGGTGAAGTTGCTGTAAAATTTACTCACCAACTCTTCCTTCAGTGAAGGTGGGTTTGTGTTTATTTCAACCTGGACTTTTGCTCTCAGGGTCTAGCAGTGCTGGTGCAGAGAGAGGTGAATGAAGTGTTGAGAACCTCTCCCTTTTCAGCATTTTTGGTGACTGATTTATCTCTCCTGTTTAACAGAAGGTCGATATTTTCCTTCTGTTTGTGCTTGTCACTGAACAGTTTCTTGTAGTTTTCGACATCTCTGGTCAATACAAGTTTTAGCCGCGCTTCTGCCTTTTTAACTGCATCTCTGCATACTCTGGAAATGCTCTTGTGTTTCTCAATGGGTCTTCATCTGTTTTGACATTTTTGGTATGCTTCTCTTTTGGTTCTGATCAGACTCAAAAGCTTGTAGTTAAGCCAAGAGGATCTCTTGCTCTGCCTACTTCCCTTATCTTTAAAGGGGATTAACTGGTTTTTGCTTCCAGGAGTGCATTCTTGAAAAACTCTCAGCATTCACCAGCTCCTTCTTCCTCCTATTAAAGTTTCCACAAAATACTTCCCAGCTGTGTTCTGAGTATGTTGAAGTTTGCTCTTCTAAAATCTTTGTCTTAGTACCAATCTTGTGAGCTCCACTCGATCCCAAGCTTCACAATATTGTGATAACTGCAGCTAAGACTATGACCATCCTAGATAATTGCATAGCAGGTTTTCTTGGTTTGTGAGCAACAAGTACAGCTGTGCCTCATTCCTTGTTGACACATCTAACATTTGTATGAGGAAACAGTCCTCTACCCTTTCCAGGAACTTTATGGATTTCATGTAAGCTGCTGTATTCTTCTTCCCACAAATGTCTGGGTTCTTAAACTGCCCCATAAGAATCAAGTTCTGTTGACCCAAAGCTTGGTAAGTTCTTTATAACTGTTGTGTCTCCAGTACAATCTGAACCACTTTTCTTGTTATTTACTTTCTTTGCTCCTCTACACTCCATTATGCACCCCATTTCCAAATCCTCTGTTTTCATGCCAGCAAGCCCTCTTGACCAAATCATTATGAAAGCTCAATAGATGTTACATACAGACTTTACATACTTGTTATTAAACTCTATTTAAAATTATGGTTATACACTAAAAAAAAAAACAAAAACCCAAAAACAAACAAAACAACCCCCTCCCACATACACATACCAAAAAAAAAAAATCCCAAAGCAATCAACCAACCAAAAACCATCAGAAAACTCAACAAACTAAAACCTCCAACTAAAACAAATCAGAGATAGGCAGGTCAGGAGAAAAGATTATATCTAAAAAAGTTTAAGCACAACTTCAAGTACAACTTCAGGCAGCTCAAGGCTGTTTCAGACAAAGTGAGACTGATGAACTTAATTTATGAAAGTTTCCAAAATGAGCATAATACCTGTGGTCAGCTACTGGCAGAAGTGAAGTTTTTCATTTACTACAGTGAGCACTGTTCAGTCTGTACGTACTTGTCCTGTACTAAGGACTGATATATCATTATTATGACAAAGAAATGGTCTTCTCTATGCTGCCACTGATTTGTGGATAATGCAAAACAGGACTTAGTAAAAAAAATCTATCATAAAATTTTAGCTACTCATTAAATAAGCATTATCACTTACATTAATTGCTTACATGTGAGACTTAAAAATGTCAGAACTGATACAAACAGCAAAATTCACTCATGTAAAGCATTTTTAAATGTTTTACTTTGCCAACATATCCACATTTACTATGAAAGGAAGTGACAGCTTCCCTTATCTGAAAATCTCTGGGTTTTATTAGGTTTTATATTTTGCATATTCTCTGCTGTAACTTTTCTGTAATGTGCTTTACTCACATTCAGAAGTAAATGTTTAACCATAAAGAGCTGCTAGTTTGTTTCGTCTGAATGTAGGAGCAGTCATAAAAATTGTATTGTTTTCACCTAAGTATGTTGGAATAAAATACATTCTGATTGTAGCAAAATAGTTTGGATTTTCTAGAACAGAAACCAAGAGGAAACATTCTTTTCTCTACATCTCGTCTTCCTACAGCTCCTTTTGACTCAAACGCTAAAATAAATAGATAAAAAAATCTAAAAGTGACATCCTCTTAAAGCTATTAGGTTTCTTATTTCTTTCCTTTCTGGTATTTTTTTTTCATACATGAATAAATATACTATGCGTAGCAGTATAGCTGCTGACTGAATTATTTCTAAAGAAGAGTCTCATTCCTTCACTCAGAAATATTTGCAGTAACTCATAGGAAAGAAATTCTGAATTAATTGTTAACATTGCAAATCAAACATACAAGCAGATATTTTACAAAAACCCAAACCCCTCAGTTTTATCTGTGATCAGTCTAAACCTCACAACCTGTTATAATTTGATGCTGTGTGTACTTTTTTTAAAGCAGTTTAAATCTAGCTTACTGTTCTGTATAAATCATTAGCATTCAAATAGTGTCAGTCAGATTGTCAAGCAGCCTACATGCACACAAATATCACTGCTTACTGCAGCAAAAATCATGTTTAAACTTTTACAGCTTCAAAACATATTAGCAGTAAATACAACACCTGATCCCTCCACCTCAACAAGTTTAGTGAGGTTGTGATAAGCTCAGCAATGTTCCAAGAGGGCAGCTAATGCATCTGGTTTTTTTCATTTGTCTTTGGAGGTCCCTGCTGAAATCTGTGTAAAACTTGTTCCAGACCTGGTGGGTTTCAGGTGTCCCCATGAAACTCAGTCCTTGTAGGGCAGATCACTTCAGTGTCGACCTATTGTATCATCACTGAAAGAGCACATGCAAACTGAACTTTCAGTTTGCAGTGGACCACAATACAGTTCTCAGACAGATACACAGGTATTAACTTAGAACGCCAAATGTGAGTGCTCACATTCAGCAAAGAGAAGAACGAGGATTGACAATTACATAATAGATTTATAGATTACATCTCCATTCACGCGTTTTGGCTTCACTGTCTGTAACCAACTCTTCAGACTGAAATCACAGTTTTTTCTCTCTTCACTCCAGCTACTCTCCTCTGCTCCTCAGGGCTGCGAAGGACACATGGCCTGGAACCACCATGCATTTGAATTCAGCTTAGACTCTATGTGCTTTTACAACTGTAAAAAAGTACAGGTAGTGTATGTCTGTCTCCTGTCTGACCAGAAAGGTTGTACACTTTTAGGAAGAAAGATAGCAGATATTCACAAAAAAAATTGATAAAATAATTAAGATTTTCTGATTTTATGTAATTGTTACTTTAAATGTAAATTCCTTACTTTAGTAGGGAACACCTGGAAAAAATTATGCTTCCATTAAATGTGGCTGAACATAGAAGAGATGCTGTCCTAGACAGATGTAACTGCTGTGCAGGAAATTCTTCAATTTGCATTTTCATTGAAGTGTCCAAGGTAGTCCTTGTAGAGGGCAGGAGAATCAGCGAGGACAGAACACTGGCATTCTTCCCGTGCTAATGGACAGCTGGATCATGATGGACATATTTCCTGCAGTAGTATGACATTTCTGGAGGACTTGTGTATGACAGATGGGATACCACCTGCTGACAAATTGAAGGGGCTATATTAACATTATTGAACATAAGAAACCCTAAAACATGAGTAAAATAAGAGTGTCACATCTTTTTCTCCTAATATGTCAGGAAATAGCAACATTTAGGAAAAGGTGAAAAACAGAGGACAAGTGGCTCACTTGAAACTTATTCCAAAGTTTTGAATATGTAGAATGTAAAGGATATTGAAGGTATGTATAGATTATTAAACTGGACAAAGGTCTTTAAGGGCAGATTGACCATACCTGTCACTACTAAATCAAATATGGATACACCTGGCTCTGTTACCTTCATGAAAAAGTAGCTTCCTCGCTGCACTCTCAGCATGTAACTATACTACTACCTTTTTCAACTGTCATGCAGGAGAATTTCTGTGCCTTTTAGTTTCAGTTGTCATGTGAATGCATCCAGTGTAGAGTTACATTAAGCAACAAATTAAATCAAGCTTAACCAAACTTTAGCCATTTGATTTCCAAATGTCTGTAGAGGAATTAAGTGCACTTTGAGTTTACCTTTTTTGTAGCATTTTTAATTATTTTTAAGTGTGTTTATACAGAAAGGCTCCATCAGAATGATTGTAGAAGGCCAGCATACACATATACTCTGATTATGTAAGCACAGTTCTAACTAATAAGAATTCCTACCTTTTATGTATGATTACTGTTTTGTTTAAATAAAGGTTAAAAAAATCCCAAATATTCTCTTAAATTAGTAAAAAAAATAAGTGAGGAACTAGCAGCAGCAGGTAATCCCTAAACTGAAGGCAGTATAAATTTGAGCCTGTATGAAAGAAAACAGGAAAAAAAGAAAAAAAATGCCATGTAAAAGTAATGAGGAAGACTGGCAAATAGAAGATAGGCCTTTTGGCGAAGAGATACACAGTTTACAATTTAAATTTTCTGTTTTCTAGAAAATAAGGGTTCTAAAATAATTCTAAGCTCCTAAAACTACATGGCAAACTACCTCTTATTCTCCTTTTTGTATTCAATAGGCAAAATTTGCTCACTACTAAGTAGTGCTGTGCCATATTTTATCCATAGTGAATGCATCCCTCCTGTAAGAGAACTTTCTCTGGAGACAGTGTGACTCATTGCAAAACAAAGAACTTGTCTGCTCAGAAAGGATGTGCAAATTCTTTTATCTAATATTTGGAAGAGTGTTGTATTTCCTTAAGGCTCCCTGCCCGTGGAAGATGAGGCAAGTAACTGACCCATTAAACAGTAAAAAGGAGTAATTTGTTTTAAGAATGAAGTCCTGCCTGAGTTTTAAGGGCTGTAACTGTAAACAGTCTCTTGTTTCACATTACTCAAAGTTATGGTAATGAAAAGAACTTCCCTTTTCTTTGCCCTGCCCTTTTTTTCCTGGTAAATTTGTATGAAAAATAGAAATCTGTTTCAGAAGACATTGAAGCTAATCCCAGTGGTATCACTTGTAGTGCAAAGATCACAAGTGCTCTGTTTTGTTTTATATTATTTATTTTTCTGTCACTCTAAATAAGTAAGATGTGTGAAAATTATAGTCACATAAGCAATAGTTCACAAACTACTGACTAATTCATTGATTACTGCTTCTTTGAAATATGACTACGATTTCTGCTGACACTTACAAGTAAGATGATTTATGGACAACACTTTCCCAATTAACATTATAATGTATAACTTTATTTAAAAATCATATTACTACATAAAACATATTAAATAGGTAATAGAATTCCTATCGCTAAAGCCCAGATATTTATGTTATAGAAATTCACAGTTATTTAAATATTTATAAAATGAGAGTTGGGAGAAGCATTTTGAGAAGCAGTTAATAATGAACAGACATCAAGGGAGCCATCATTATAACAGTAAAATGCTGTGCAATTCCAATAACTTCCCTAGTGCAGAAGCAGGCCATCAAATTTAATTAAAAGCAGTCAAAAATAAACTGAAAAACTGAACTGCAAAAGCCTATCCTTTGCCAGCAGCTGAAGGCAAAGAGAAAGAGAAGGGAGAACCTTGAAAGTAGTAATGAATTGATAAGCCTTTCTGCCTGCAACTCGTAATTTGTTCTGTCAGATTTTAGTATCAGTTAAACTAGATTAATAGAACAACCACTGACTCTCTATCTTAAATCCTACACCCAGTACTTTTCTTATGGGTTTCAATGGTAAATGAAAGTCTAAGAGGGTCAAAATTTAAATTAATTTCCTTGTTTGCTGATTTCTTTTAAATAACTCTGTCATGTATATTAGTTGGATACAGGCAAAATAAAAACAATTTAGAGACAGAAATAAGCATTTCTATTGAATGGGTTTTCTGACTCTTCCAGAGAGATTTCGTATCTTTTTTATCCAACAAAGGTAGATATCACCTGGAAAGATCATCTGCCACTAGAGGTTCCCATGGTGAAATGAGAGATAAGGAGAATAATTTGTAATGTACTAGGGCTAGCAAATTTATTGCTGCTTTATATGCTCAGATTAATGTGGATATATGCAAACTGTACCACAAGGACAGAACCAATTTACTTTAGATCATTTTATTTTTTATAATAATAATGTTTTAATGAAGCTAAATCTTCCCTGCTGTGACCTTATTATGTTTTTCAACATCAGTAGGAAATAGATTATGTTGAATCGTAACAGAGCTCATGAAACAGCAGGAATTTTGAGGCAGAAGATCAATTATATTTTAGTGGTCAATACAGAATCAGGAGAGGCAAAAGCCAAGTAGATTCTGGGAAATAAACCAGTTCAGAAAAAAAAAAAAAGTAAATTATTTTCATGCAAATCATCATCACACACTACAATTTTTATAAAGGTTGTGAAAGACACAATAGTTTCCTAAGATGGAAATTTCCACTCTACTAGATATTTTAGGAGGATTGACATTACCTTATAAAACAAAGTGAAGTAAATAGGAAGTGTGATGTTGCAAGACTGCATAAAATTGATATCAATACGACTGATTATTAATTCACTCTTTGATAATAAATCAACCCTTATGAAAATAAAAGAAGTGGTCTAATTTAAGAAATGTACAATTTATTGCATGCCATTCAATTTTCATCAGTTATCAGAATCTGAAAGGTAAATAATAATTCATTCAAAATAGGAGTTAAACTTTCCCCTCATTCTAATTTCTCTCCTTCATCAACAGTCAAAGTTTGTGCTCTTGAGTTCAGGAGTAAGCAAACTTTCAAGAAAGATTTGCTTATAATCCACTAGATATTGAAAAAAGGTGCTCTTAAGATCATTCGCTCTTGCTGAAATCCCTAGGAATTTTTGATGATGTTACAGTCAATTTTAGATACCTTTTACACTAAAAATAATGTTAAAAAATCTCTCCAAAAGACATGAAAAGAGTCCACCACCCTCACTTACATTAAAAAAACCCTTATTTTATGCATTATGTAGGAAGATTTTCTTGGCTGTAATGCAAAGCAATAAGATTAATATTCATGTACAAGACTTCCTTGTACCTCTGATATGCAGAAGGCCTGCATATTGGTAATGCATATTAATTATAATTTTTTAAACTTATTCTGCATGATTCACAGTCAGACAGAAAATACTTACAAGCACATAGTAGATTCTAAACAAGTGGGTATAAAGAATGACTTGAATTTCAAATCTTGGAGGGATTCTTTGGAATGAGGCTAGGATACCCCAGTATACGGTCAGACAGATGTGGACACATTTGTGATTGCTCTGGTGCAGTCAGATGATATAATAGTCAAAAGTCTGGAAAATAAATACAGGAAGCATGATAACTTCAGTCAGTCTGATTAGCATTTATCACCTGAGGTATTCAGACTGAAGAAATATCCAGCATGATGTTAGAACGGAATCTGAAGCAAATATGTGCCAGGGTCAGTCTGTAATATTTGCTTTCCCACTGGCCCCACCTGGAAAACAAGTCACGGAGGGTATGAATGTCCCCATGTGTCAGCCACCTAAATCAGGACCCTTGAATTCTAAAGAAAGTAAAATGGGTACAATATGTCAGTCACCAGTGTTTTCACGTTTATCCTTAAAGAGAAGGTCATCTTGACTTGCCCCTATGGGGATAGATGAAGAAATTCCCTTATGACATGATTCAGTGAAGCAGCTGTAACTGTGTCTGTTCTATTTCTAGAAGGTTATCAAGAATTGGTTTGAGAGGAATGACTGGTGCATATATTTTTCAGATGGTTGCGAGGTCCCTGTTCTTATCACAAGTCATTTATTTCCATGAACATATAGTCAGGCTGTCACACTGAGACGTAGTCACATTCAACCTGGAAAACAAAGGAGAGACTCTAAAAATACCTCACCTCTTTACAGAGTGGAATCCTAAATATAAAGTTGGTATCCTTTGGCCTAGAGTGATCATGAAAATGCCCTATCACCTGCTGCAAGATAAGATATGAGAGGATAAAAAGGGACTACAGATATCATTCTGCTGGAAACCGAAACTCTTTTTTTTTCCCAGGTGTGTTACCAGTTAAAAAAAAAGGAATAATAAAAAGAAGTTTCACCTTGGAGAAGTCTTAAAATACTTTCAAAATTAAATCTAAATAAAACAGAAGAATACAGAGCTTACATTTGAACAACAATTCAGTATGGAAAATATTAATAGTCAATGCTTATGCAAAAATTGTACTTGTTAAATGAATTTCCGTCTTGTGTACATACCTTGGTTTTGTTTCTTCAAAGAAAATGGTTGACTATGGAAATTAAGTTAACAGTAGAGAAAGTCAGGTTAAAGATAGTGTTTTGCTTCTGGATAGCACAGCTCTGTTCATAAGTTGGAAGTCTTTTGGTTTATATTTGTTTTTCCTCCTTATTTTTATCCTTAAATGACAGATTTTTCTAAGCATAAATTTAAAATAAAGATTAGCTTTATCCCACAAGTCTCTGTACTGCAAATCCAGAACTGCATAAAATAAATCAAATGTAAATACAACTTATAGAGGACATGTTAACTATATAACCCAGCTTTATTATCAGCAGGGTGCTGACTCTAACACAATTAAATTGATTATTAGCTACTATTCTGTAATCAAAACAGCTTTTAAGTAATTTACCAGCCAGTGCAATTTCATTCTTTCTTTGATCTTCTGCTTGATCAAGGGAACTTCTTCAGTTGTACCTCATAGTTAACTAAGTTCAGATCAGCTTTTTCAATGTGATTTAATTAAAAGATATGTCCATGTCTAAAATTTATCATATTAATGTGATTTTTGTAATAATTTTCCAACTGAAATATTGGTTTTTACAACGAGATTCTGAAGTGCCACAAAAAAAATATACTCCAGTATTTCCAAATAAATTTTAAAGGTACAGGGAAGAAACAGTCCTTCTAAAATCATTTACATACATAAATTAAAGCCCAGTTGCCTAGTTCAGTAATGTAGCAATAAGAATGCAAACTGATAGAAATTTTTCCCCTGTTATATCAAAATACTGAAAATATTTTTAACTTAGGAAGAAAAAACTGAATGTAAACAAATTTGGAAGGACAGTGGTACCTGACACTTTTGAATGATGAGCGAATTGATTCTAAGCAGTTATGACTTTACAAACACTAACTAATCCTTGCCTCTCCCTTGATAAGAAATGCTTGACACATCAATTAACATATAAATAAAAAATCATGTTGAGGATTTTTCCTTTCATGTTACTATTTCCTTTTGTAAATGTTGAGCTATTACCATGCTTTATATACTGTTGAATTTCCATATTTTCAGCCGAAAAATTGTTCCATTTATATTGAGCTAGTGCTAAAAACTGTCATTCAATCTGTACCTTAGCATTACAGTTTGACGCCTACATATATTATGATTAATCTGCATTAGCATATGGTTTTATTACCTTTGTCCACCACACTGAAGATATATTGCTGAGGCCTCAGGTTTTTATGTGGTCATTTGTCTTGTCCCTCTCTTTATACACATTATTATTAAAGTTCTTAGAAAGCATCAAGTGATTTTCTTTTGTATGTTGCAATAATCAGTGTGTGATAGTTCAATAAAAATGACTTGGTGCGTGACCAAAAAAAATGTACAGATGCACAGAGCAGGATGCATTCTAACTTCTACCTAGGATATTTAAATAATTTTATTTGCAATTGTATTATGGTAGGATGTTAATATCCTAGCAAATAATGAAATACCTACTTTGAAATATGTTTTTAAAAGGACTAGATAGGGGAAAACTCACTTTTTCTGTATAATAGTGCTAGAAAAATAATTGCTATAGTTTTTTAACATATTTCTGTTTAACTGAAACCTGATTGCCTCATTTTCTATATAGTCAGTAAATACATCACAGCAGTCCCAGAAAAGACACAAAAGAAATATTTGTTTGGATATTTATTTGTGGGGGTTTTTTTAATCACAACTAATTAATAAAACCATTATTGTGACTGCATACTTTTCTCAGGATGGAAATAAACAATTTCCTAATTTACACTATTAATAAAATACAAAAATATCGAGAAAAAGAACATTCATTAATATTATTCAAATTATCTTCCATTATGATTTTAGGTTGTATTTTTGCACAGAAAAAATAGATAAGAACAGGTTTATTTGTTTTTATTATTGTAATAAAATGTATAGCTGGCAGGAAATTTCAGCCACTATTGATTTTCGTCTTCCAGGAAAATCAATGCTTTGTCAATTTATGTGTGTTTTGTTATATTGGCTAATATTTTCAGATCGTGAATTTTCTCCATTTATGGAAGAGTATCAAATATTATTTGTTATGCTAGTGAATTATCTGTGGTCTCACAGTAAATATTAATATTGTATTACATAGTCTTGCTATTCTTCATTCCCAAAGACTATGTTCCTGCTTCAAAACAGCAAAAGGTACTGAGGTGTTCTCAGTAGTGAGAAGAGTTGATTTTCAGTTTAGGAACAGTGGACAAGAAGAAATTAATCTCCAGCTGTGAGCAGTAAGTTCTTGAAAGTACTTGTTTCCAAGTTCTTTCAGATTCACTCGGCTATGGCTTCTCAGCAGGCTTATTTGAAGTGCCTGAAGCACGGACATCATTAAAATTGAGGAAAAACCCTTAACCTGCCATTTTGTCCTCAGTCTTGAAATGTTCTCTTGGTAAACAGTGATTTCTTATCAAAATGGTTTAAATATTTTCTGTTGTTACACTTACTCAAAGTTTTCAGGCTCTTCATTTGAAGGATTTGGTAAATCAATACTAGGTATAAGATTAACCCACTTTAAAAACATTTTAATAATTTAAGAGCAATTAAACTGTAGATGCATTGGTAGGAGAAAAACTAAGTAGAATATTAATTCTTGAATGAATCAAAACACTGTTAAGAAATAATGATAAGAAACCATAATCGTTCAGCATCTTCATCCTCCTAAAAGTCCACTGCAGGGATTGCTGGATGAGATAAGTATGAATAAGGATTCAGGGTACAGTGGGTAGTGAACAGTTGGAGACTACTTGGAAAAAATTGGCTTTTTCATAATATTTGACGTATTTATGCATTCATTAACACTTATCTTTGAGAACATGCAGAGAACAGACCAGGTTCCAGAAGACTGAAAAATGTTGAATATATTTTCAGGCTTTCAGAAGAAGCAGTTGAAGAATTATAGACAAGCAACAATAACTTCAGTTTTCAGAAAAATACGGGGAGATATAATAAAATAAACTGTATTTGCACATATGGAGGAAAAAAGTAGCAGAGAAATAGTCAACTTGAATTTATTCAAAGCATAACATATCAAAACAATTTCATTTCCTTCTAGAGCAGGCTAACAAAACTTACAGAGGAAGAAAATATATATGTCAATATCATTACCCAACTAAGACTTTTGTCATTATCTGGTATGATGTTTCCACAAGTCAGGTTGGGAAGCATGGAGGTGTAAGTGAAAGTTTCACAAGAAAGATGAAAATCTCATCAGGTAACCTTACTGAAAGAATAGCTATAATCGGTTTACTGTTAAAAGAGATATAAAGTGACATTCCCTGTGAAGTTGCCCTAGATCAAACCATCTTATACAGTTAACTAAAATTTAAAAGAAAAATTTGCTCTTTCATGTTTTATGTGTTAATGAATACAGTAGCCAATATTGAATTTAGCCTACATACATTTTTAAAAATTACATTTAAAAATAAAGAGTTCTACAAATACATGGTAAGGGGTAACTATCTTCATAGATGAAGTCTTGGCATAAGCTCTGGAAACTGACCTTTAGGAAAAGGGTGAGATCTGTGCAAAGCCTAGAGAAACACATGAAGAAGACTAGAAATCTAGAAAACTCTGGAAAACTTAATTAACAAGAACAGATTGAACCACCTGGAGATATGCTATCTAAGAGAAGGGCTGGTTAGGAACTGGTAACACTCTCCAAAACCAAGTACCCTGCTTCAAAAAGAATAATCTGCTTTTTCCTGTCCATGGTGGCTAAAAGATGTAATAAGATTATGTGTGAGATTTCTATTGGACCACAAATATAGCTTCAATAATGAGTATATACCTGGCAGGTTGTAGAATCTTCATAATTTCAGACCTGTAGCAAAACAAAACAGAACAAAACAAAACAAAACAAAACAAAACAAAACAGAAATATTAAAGCATGGAGTACATAATTATTACTTTCCTAGGATAAGGAACATCCTAAAGATTCACATCCAGATTTGTTTTCTGTTATTAGTCCTATAACTTGCACTAAACTATCTTTTGCTGATAATTTCAGATGGATAGTTGAGCAGTCTTTGCTATTTTTTTTTTAACTGATAGAACAATTACATAATACTATAATGTTATAAAACAATAAGTTTTTTTAAATAATTAGAGGTTATTTTAAAAATTATCACATAAATAGGTTTTTGGTTTTGCATGGGACTTTAAGACTGTCATTTATGTGCCATTATATTTACATGCATAATATATATAAAAGATAATACATTTTGAGTGAGTGGGTCATGAAATTTATTTAATTTAATGCTAGACTACCTTCTGTAGCAGTTGTCATTTATTAATATATTAATATACCAACTTTAAATGAATGTGCATATATTTGTAGGATGAAAAAACCTTTACAATTTTTTGATTGCTAAATTGGAAAGAGTACTTATCCTTCAAAACTGCAAACTTGTTCTTAAAATTCATTAATCAGCATGTTAGCCATCCATAGCAGAATTTTATGAAAAACACCATGCTAACCACACACTTGACAGACATGCTTCTTCAGGTAGAAATCTGCCTCCCTTTTTTAATTTATAATGAGCAAAGAGTGTGCATCAGCAATCAAAGACTGCTAAAGTCTGTAGGAGAAGCTGAACTTTACTTTTGGGTCTGCTGTTTATGTCTAAAAGATAGCAAAAGAGCAAAATTATTGGTTCCAGGATGTTTGTTATAAAATATGCTGTCAGAACACGCCATTCTTATTTGATAGTGCAGCATTGTGTTGACTGTGTAATTTACAGGACAGAAACTTACCTGAGATGGTTCTTGATTCCTGTTATGGAGAATGGACTGCCAGTTGACATAGGAAAGTTATTTTCAATCTCTTTGGCAGTTTCTCTGTTCCTTAAATGGATAAAATAATTTTGTGTTTTGTTTCTTTAGCATTACAAAGCATCTGTGATTTATTTTGACATTTGCCAGTCTAGAAGTAAATGTAATACCACTGGGTTAATATCTTGTTAATGGCCACCAGTTAGGCAATGTATACAGTGTCTTCTGAAAATTTTTGTTGCTTGTAAGTTGACAACCAGTTTGCAATAATTTCTATGCTAATTTGATTTGCTATTAGTCCTCTCTCGTATAATATGGATAGTATTAACACCAATTTTATATTTCTACTTTTATGCATCTCAAAACTGTTCCTAAAACAGATTGTAGTGTCTGAATTGGAAGGTAGCTGGATTTTGAAAACTGACTTATATGTAAATCTTGTGTTTCAATAGGCAATCTGGTACCTAGATCATCTGAAAAGCAAACTGAATGAGAGCATTCCTTTTTTTTTTAGTATATATATGAAGTAGACAATACAGTCAAAAGTGTCAGTGTAAGTACAAAGGTGGGGGCAAATGGTAAAGCATTTGACGTGTTTTAAAGTACCTTATAGTACTTGTACTGATGTGAAAACCTCATATGATTTGTACATACTGTAAGAGAGAGACATAGGAATCAGTCCTAGGAAAAATAGTCTTAAGATATTAAGAAGAAAAAAAAACAAGGACAATAGGCTTTCAGTATAGTTACTTTTGCAAGCATTGAATGTTTTAAACTGTAACTTTACACATTTAGAACGTGCCTTAAAGAACAGAAGGAATAAATTTAAGTTGAATCACTTTCAATGGGTGCAAAATTGCACAGAAATCCAGAATCTTGATTTTAACCTGGCATAGTTTTCATATGCATTGTTTTCAGTTTTAATTTCATTGTTTTACTTGAAAAAGAATATTCTTTAATTAATATCTGTTAAACAGGTTCTGTTTTTGACAAATCTGTCCTGTCCAGCCCTTCCTGAAACCATAATTGAAAAAAGTTTAATATATTGGATACAAGATAGATTATTTCAGTTTTATTGATTTTATAATCTAGTTTGGATGTTTACAATCAAACACTTCACTGAATCTGTGCCTGGCTAAATAATGTGGCTTAGATTTTTAAAGTTCAGAACACTGCATGTCTTAACATAAAGACAGTCGTGACTGTCTTTGATGCTGAGGGAGAGTAAAGTTGAAGATAAGCCATATGTTTAAATGCCAAAGCATTGTGACTACATTGTTTTTTGTAGTTAATTTGAGAACTACATGTCTTTAAAGTTTCAACATGTTTTGAAAAAAGGAAAAATATTTTAGAAATTTGAACTTCTTGTGGTGTGTTTAATATTGAATTATAATTCAATTCAATAAAGCCAGAATACATCTTCAGGACAGAGGCTGAGTTAATCTTTCCCCACATTTGTAGTATTTTTTCATGCAGACTGCTGGGAGATGTCATAGTTAGAGTGAAATCTTTTGCTTTCATCATTCACGCATTTCAGATCGCATTGTTGACTTACTATTTCTTCTCTACTTATTTTACAACAGTTAGATCTTTTAATATAGAAGCAAATGTATTGAGTTGATGGAAAGATTTTGCTTAACACTGCTTAGGGAAAATCAAAAAGAAAAAGCTTAAATGGGCTGAAACACAGTTACTAAATGCTATAGATTGAATATACAAAATAAACTGATTTAGATATTTCTATACACAAATTATGTAATCTCTTTTTTTTTGTAAAGGAAGCTCAAAATAATTTTTTTTGTAGAAATTATGTGTATTATGCAGACCATTGAAAAATATTTGAAATTGCTATTCATACAGAAATCATGTTGAGAACCACACTTGCAGTTATGATTCTGCCTGTAAGTCAGTTAATGGATGCTTTAATTTATTCCATTGATTTATGCTCAGGTTTCTTTTTAGTTTTAAAATTACATTAACTTAGTGTTCAAATTCATAAGCAATTTTGCTTCATTGTAGCTGTGTTCCTTTTGTTGGATTCTGCTTTTGGAATCTCTACTGCAATTTTGCTTCCCTTTCTTGCACTGGCTTGTGTTAATCAGATGTGTTTAACTATGTTAAATGACACACTACATTACCTACATTAGAAAATGAAATTAAAAAATTAATTTAGAACAAACAGAAATGAAAGAGAAAAGGAAGTCCTAATTCTGAAATTTATTTCTATTCACTTGCCTGTGTGCATTTTTCATTTGTCTACATTTAAGACTTCTTCCAGACCATCATGGCACAAAAGTAATGACAATGATTTATTCGTCTCTATCATTATATGAACCTAATGGAACTTAGGTATCAGGATATTTTTAAAGTCTATAAAAAATACATTTTTAGGCACCCACACGTTTTTTAAAGTGTCAGTCCTCTGTATCTCTGCCATTTTTAAAAAGGAAATTTGATTGCATATGCTTAGTGAATTTTTGTTTATGCATACATTAGACTGTAGTTAATAGGCTGACAGCCATCCTTAATGGCTTGAATGTTCTGTACAAAAAAATTAAATCAAAACTGCTTAGGACTAATATTGATGATTTTTGTTATAGCATGTTTCTGCTTGTATTTTATTATCCCAAACATATACTCCTGATTTTGTTTCTATGCTTTTTTTTTTAATTCCCCATAAAAATGTGAAACCATACATCTTTCTATTCCATTTGTAATAGTTCTGTATTTTTTTCTAAATACAAATCTAGTAGGATTGACTATAATTAAAGAATTTTAAAGAATTGAGTTATCTTTGCGTATTATGTTTTCCTTTATCTTTGCATATGACACTATGAATTACAATATTACTACACATATCTTACAATGCTACAGATTTTTGTAGCACTAGAAACCACAATGAAAAGAAATTTTTTTTGGTGTAGAATATTCCTGTCATCTTGAAAAAAGTTCAGCAGCCATCTCACATGACATAGTATGATATGACCAAAATCACTGCTTCATAAAGGGCTGCAGGGCCCAGCTTTAGTTGTATGAAAAATGGATTTGTGTACTGTCATGATCCGGTTATTAAAGTTATTAGAAATGGCTCTACCCGAATTAAGATGCAAACAAGGCCATATGCCAAAGTCAACAGTACAGGTTTTATTTTTTAGTAAATATGAGAAAGAAAGAAAGAAAGA
>VWPU01002776.1:0-15733 GCA_013398955.1 Callaeas wilsoni | reverse complement strand
GCAGGAATCTCTCCAGCGCTGCACCTTGCACCACTTCTGCTCTGTGCAGTGGTCCAAGTTCAGGTGAAAATGTCTATCCGGGAAGTTATAAAATAAACTGTTGTGACAATTTCTCGCTCCTGGCAGGCCGTGTTTGTGTCCAGATTTAGGAGGGGTGTAAAGCTTCCGTGTGGACATCAGAGTTTCGGCTCGATGCCGGAGGTTTTTACACTGAGGGGTGAGGAAGAGGAGGCAGAAACGCACAATTCGCTGGAGAACCTTGTTCCTAAGGAGATGATTAACACAATTAACACGTAAATATTATTTTGAATCACTCAGCAATACTGAACTGGAGGGAAATGCAGGGGAGAGGGACTTTAGGGAGAGGCAAAAAACGCTTTGGCCCCAAAATTTCTGAGATAAATGAGTTTTTGCGAAACCTCCAGACCCTCACAGGAGCAGGGAGTCACTCGCTGGCTCTGCCACTGACCCGGAGTGCCCAGAGACACCTGGTTTCACCTGAGTCAGGTGGGAAAACCAGAACCTTCAACAGCCAGGACACGCCCAGGGTAGGAGACACGGAGATTTAGGATTCCAAACACTGCTTTCTCCTGGGTCTAAATCACTCCTAGGACAGTGATGTGCTTCTCTAGGTGACAAATGTTTACATAACACAAAGTGAGAAATAAATCACAGTTCAGCAATTAACACACAGAGGCAGAAACAAGCTCCAAGTTTACATTTTCATGGCGGAAAATCTGAATTTTTTTTTTCCAGCTGCGCTGTTTACTGCAATTGTTTCAACAGGATCTTTCTAGTAATTAACAGCACTTTATGATGATTCTTGAGCTCTTATGGTAATCAAATTCTAATTGACCGAAGGCTTTACTATGTGGGTGATTTTCCCCCCTTTTTTAAAAATCTAAACACGCTCAGACAAGCAGCTGAAAGAAAAAGACAACTTGAGGCAGGGAAACTTTGCAAATATCTGGAGTAGTTTATGGCCTCAATCGTCGTACCCTGAGTGTCAAACAGCACCTACTCCCACCCGAAAATAATTATAATTCTGCTCAGCATATCCAGCGTCCCTGCTGGCTGAGGATCCCGGGAGAGACAGATGTTGCTTTAGAGGGAAAACATTTCACACCTCTCCAGCTCCAGGGAAGGGATTTCCTGTGGCTAAAAAAGACATTTTTAAATGACTTTGAGGAGAAAGGGGCAAGGGGGAAGCTGAAAAGCTGTTCTGTGTTCCCATGGTCAGTGAAACTTCCCGAAATCCGCCTTCCAGCATCTTCAGTCTGCAACTTCAGAGTCACGTGCTGCAAACAAGAACTTGGGGTAACCAGGTCTTCATTAGTTCTGCTCATTATTCCCTGCATGGAACTTCTGGAAAGCTTCATTCGGCTGAGAATGTGTCACGGGGCAGTGAGTGCTCTGCCTTGCTGGGTTTGACGCTTTTCCTGCCGTCATTTTCCAACAGATTTCCCAACTCCCTTCTCCATGCTGAGCGTTTGTGGCTCCTGTCAGACCTGAGAGTGGCTCTGAGCACAAACACAGGTGCAACCAGTCCAGAACATCATGGAATCGTGGGATGGTTTGGGCTCAAGGGACCTCAAAGCCACCCAGTGCCACCCCTGCCATGGCAGGGACCCCTCCCACTGTCCCAGGCTGCTCCAAGCCCCATCCAGCCTGGCCTTGAGCACTTCCAGGGATCCAGGGGCAGCCACAGCTCCTCTGGGAATTCCATCCCAGCCCCTCCCCCCCCTCGCAGGGAGGAATTTCCATTTTTCTCCCCTAATTGTGCCTCTTTCAGTTTGAACCCAAACGTGGTGGATTTCCTCAAGAACGATCCTGTGCTGGTGGATTTGCCTGTGGGTGGTTCCTCCTCCTCTTGTTCGGGTAAAACATTGAATTTTGAGACTTCTTGGCCGCAGCATCATCAAAGCTGCCACCTGAAACACTTGGGGTGTTTTATTTCCCTCCCCCTGTCCCAGGGTGCTCCAACCTGGCCTTGGGCACTTCCAGGGATCCAGGGGCAGCCACAGCTCCTCTGGGAATTCCATCCCAGCCCCTCTCCACCCTTGCAGGGAGGAATTTCCATCTATCTCACCTAATTGTGCCTCTTTCAGTTTGAACCCAAACGTGGTGGATTTCCTCACAGAACAATCCCGTGCTGGTGGATTTGCCTGTGGGTAAAACATTGAATTTTGAGACTTCTTGGCCACAGCATCGTCGGAGCTGCCACCTGAAACACTTGGGGTGTTTTATTTCCTCCTCAGGAGGGAACTGTTCCACAGACCATGAATAACTTCATTAAAAAACCTCCAGCTGAAGTCCCAGAGAGGCTTGGTCAGGATTTTGTTGGGATCAGCTCCCTTGGACTTCCCCAGGGGATGGAGGAAAATCCTCTGCAGAGCTTTAAGAGGCGCTCACGCAGCGCGGTCTCTCCTGGGATGCCCCAAACCAGCTCTTCTCAGCCCCTGCTCAGCATCCCAGCCCTCGACACTCCCGCTGCTGAAATTCCGTGCCTTTAATGGAACTGTGCTGCTGAGCAGAGTCAGAAGTGTGGGGAATGCCAAATCAATCCTCATAAAAACCGCCTTTTGCTGTTCAAACGGTGTTTCTTAACTGTGCTGCTCTACTTCCATTTAAGCACCTGAATCTTTGCATAAGGCACTGCCTGCTGTAAATCCAATATAGGACTTCGGGCTGTTGCTTGCACAAATAATGTGACTTCAATTGCTGCCGTTTTATTTAGAAGGACAGGTTTTATTTTATTTTTTTTTTCCTCCTGCTGCCTTAAAAATACGGGAAGGAATAAAAGTGATATTCACAGGCACGTAAAGCCAAAGTATTAAAGAGAATAAAGGCTCTTGGAGGCTCTGATTCACCTAAAGTGTCCCAAGTTTCACAGATTAAGGACTTGAAACAAAAATTCTTCCATTCTGGAAGATCCTGACCAGAAAAGCTGAGGATACACAACTTTATCCATCACCAGTAGGAATGTGAGTGCAGAAGTGCATTTACAAGAGCAATAAATGATGCACAGCAACTGGAAAGTGCAGAGGGAAGAGCAAGAAATGGAACCTGGATGGGAAAAGATCAGTTTGAGGGTTATTTCCATTGGCTGTAAGGAGAATGTGGGGTTCCAGCACCACAAAAGGGGCTGCAAATGAAAGAGAAAATGAACAAATGTTAATGAAGACAATCCTCTTATCTCCACTGATAAAAATCAGCCAATATTATCAGCATTTTAACTTTTCACAGGCAAAAGCAGCTTGGTTTTCCCTCCCCCTCCGCACCATCAGCTTGATCTAAAATTCAAGGGAAGCCCCCTGAAATAAAACAAAGATCTTTCTCACCAGGATATTTCATCACCTGCTTCATATCCAGGGCTCATCTGCAGAAGAGTCACAGCAGCAGAAGGAATGAAGTCATCCCAGCCAGCCTGAGTGACCTGCAGGAGACATTTCCCTGACATCTCATTCCCGCAAAGAAAATGAAGCTTTGTGCCTGGAAATGCACAGGTTTGTGAAGATAAAAGCATCCCAATGAACAGAAGATTTAAGGCAATCTGCCACTTGGTCTTCTCAGAATCCCTTTAAAAAAATAAATCCTCAGCCATGACAAATAGTTATTGTGGAATTTCTTATTTAACACTTGCATGTGTGATTATTCAGTGTATTATAGGTAATATATAAATAAGCAGTGGATACAACGTTTATCAGTGGATCTCACAGCAAATAAATCGATTTGCTATTTCTTTTCCCACTGAATAAACAGGAAGATAAAGGCAAATTAGTGACTTGATCAGCAGATCTCCAGCATGGGTTGGAGCAGAAATCCTCTCAATTCCCCCCTTTTTATATTTTGAAAGATCGTTTTGAATTATTTAATATTTCAAAGGAAAAGGCATCAATTAGTTATTCCAGGCATTGCATGACATAATCCCCCTAAATCCAAATTATTTCCTCTAAAAAGCAATTCAGACTCTACTTACTTTCTGCAAAGAGAATTCATGCAATGTATTAAAAATAAATAATTTTCATTTCAATGGCTTTAACCAAAACATTCCGTACGGAAAGAAATCATTTCACTTCCACTGACTCCAGCCTTACATCCCGACATTCCTAATTATTTTTTAAAAGGAATTTAGATGTTGCCCCAATTAATACTGCACCACTAACAAACTTCTATGCAGAGGGAAGACTGAGATGAGAGCTCTCACCCCAACCAAGGCAAGCAGCCTGAGAAGAAAATCTCAGTCTGAGCCTCTTTGTTCCTCAGCTCTTCATGTGTGAAAGGAATAATAGAACCTGCCCGAGTCCTAGGGCTGTTGTCAGAGTAAGAACATTAAAGATTAAGAGTGGCTCTGATAGTTCAGTAATGGAGGACAATAGCTAAGATAGTATTTCATTTATTCAAAGCTCTACAGAAACTGCACAGCTCCAGAAATCCCGCAATCCACCCCTAAAAAGCTAAAGCGCTCCTAAATCATCCTAAATATATTACCAAGCAGGGGTTTGTGGCAAAGTGTAAAACAGCTTTGTTCTTAAGAGGAAAAATGGCACTTTTATCATCCCTCCTCTTTTTATTCCCCCACTTTTATCCCCGTGCCGGTTCCCACTTTGCTGTGTAGGGGAAGTCGGTGCGGCTCAGCCCTTGCTGGGTAAACAGGAGGAATGTGTTTGCATAACTCTTCCTAAAACCAGACCCAGCCCGCCCTGGATGGCTGCTCACTGCTCTCTGCAGATGCACATCAAAAACAGGGAGGGCGAAATGAGCACAGGGACCACAAAATATTGCCCAGGGAATGAGAGAAATACGGAACAGCAAGAAGCACTCCGAAATTTGTGTATTTTCGTGTGAACTTTGCGTGCGCTAAATGCAAGGACAAAGAGAATTATGATGTAAGCGTTTCGCCACTAATAAATGTACCAGAAAAAAGCTTTAAATGCCCCTACTCTGCTGCTGATTGAAATGGAACCGAGTGTGAAATGAGATACTGAATAAGGTCAGTCAAATTAGCTCACAAGTGTTAAATACATCCTGTGCCAGCGCTGGGCAGTGTCCGAATTCACAATTCCTAATTCTGCTTCCATTGGAAAAGTCAACCCAAGAATGCCCTGTTTTACTGGGGGCTTCAGTTCCTTTGGGTTTTCCACCTTGGGAGGTTTTGCTTGGCACAAATGTTTGAAGAATTACAGAAAAAGCCTCCGAAACGCCACTTTCCAGCACATTCAATGGCTAAAACCAATTCACCTCCAGCCCTCGCCAGCCCTGTGTCCTCCTTCCCAGAAAAAACCCAACCACAGGTCTTTGAGGCCATGAGAAAGCTGCAGAGGAGATGGAATTTTTAATGCATTTAACCTGCTTTTTGTCAAACCACTTGGGGAGATAAAACAACCAGAGTGGGCAGTTTCACATTCTGAATGCAAAACTGAAAATAAAACCCCACAAACAAAGACCCACTAAAGAACAGACACGCTTCTTTGTTTACTTCTGTGGTTTGGTTGGTTGGTTTGTTTTGATTTGATTTGATTTGTTGGATTGGTTTGGTTTTGGTGATTTTCTTTTTTGGTTTGGGGTTTTTTTTGTTTGGTTTTTTGGTTGATTGGTTGGGTGGGAGATTTTTGGTTGTTTTTGTTTTGTTTCTGAGGTTTGTTTGGTCTGGTTTGGGGTGTTTTGTTTTGTTTTTAAGGACTCCAAAGGCCCCAGTATGATCACAGGCTGGGATGAACAAGTAAACCAGAGTCTGGAGCTGCCCTTACACCTGGACCTGACCCAGACCCAGGTACCTGCTGGATTCCTCCCTACTCCTCTCCTTTGGAGAAGGAAGAATGGTCCATATTCCTTTAATTTGGCCTTTCCTCCATTTAATGACAATTTCCTGAAGAAGAACGAGGAGCAGGTAGGGAATGAGCCTCCTCAGCTTGCCTGTGCTTCTCTGGATAAATATCCCAGTCTCCAAGGCAACTCTCTGAAGTTCCCAATCTCTCTTTTGTGCTGCTTTTCAAGGGGAAAAAAGAAAAAAAAAGGTGTGTAAATCCTTCCTAGTGGTGCCTTGGCTTTGTCTTTGATACTGGCTTGGTTTGTGTTGGAAAGGGGATAAAAATTCGGGCTGCTGGGAACCTGAACAAACACCCACAAGCTTTTTTTTCACTCCTTTTCTCTTTATACCATCAACTTTTTGCAAAGTGGAGCATCACTGGCAGCACCATTTCTGCTGGCATTGCAGCCCTTCCTTCCCTAAATGCCCTAAATCCTTCATTTTTCACTCCTATTTAAACCAGTAACTCAACCGATTGTGTAAATGGGCTCTTGCAGAGTAGAGCACAAACCTGGAAGAGTGAAAATTCCATCTTTTCCATCCCAGTCAGGAGGCTGGGATACTCTTACCAGGGAAGCCACTCCTGTATTTATCTCATTTACTGCATTCACATGTGCTAAATGGAATTACAGACATAATTACACACTGTGTCAAAAATAACTGCAGCTAAGCACAACCACCTCTGCTTCCCCTCTTTTTTTTTGCTCCCGTTAAGGATAGGCACAAAAATTTTGCAGGAATGCAAATGAAGAGCTTATTTATTCCAAATGATCAATTACAGTAATAACTAATACAGAACCAAGTTAAATAATAATTAACTATTATTATTGCTGCTGGCAAAATAATATTTCAAGTATATCTGGGGAAAAACACTGAACATCAACGTGTGATGTTTGTCACAACCTGCTCAAACTCCCACCAGGAATTCCATAGGGTCACAAACCAAACAAAAATTCCTTTCCAAGGGGTTCACTGGTTCTGAGGTGTCACCCCGAGAGCTGTGACTGCTTTAAGCAGCAAGAAAATCATGACAAAAATCAAAAACTCACCTTTACACCACTTCCAGACCTTAAGAAGTCCAGGTTTCCACTCATTTTCTCAAAGGGGAAGAAAACAATTCCTTGGCTTCCCCCTTGTAATTCCCGTGAGTACTTGGGTGTTTTGATACAGAAATTCTCCGGGTGGATTGTGACTCCAATTAGTGGATTGGCTGATTTGCTCTAATTACAACAGTTTGTCATGAGGCTGTTTCCTCTAATTGGTCACCTCAAGCGTATAAAGCAGGTGGATTTACAGGAGTGCGTTTGGAAAACTTCGCTGAGGACTCTGGAGCTCTCCAAAGGCTCTTCAGCTCTTCGGCCACACGTTCTCCATGGAAAAGCCTCTTCCCTCAGGCCGTGGGATCCAGACACAACGAGCCTGAGGACAGGGGAAGGCACGGAGGTGAAAATATTTGTGGTTTATTTTCAGGTCTGTCGCCACCCCTGGGGGACTCATTTAGCCTTTTGGCACCTCACTTAAATCCAGGGCAACGTAATTAATTCAAATCTGTAATTACACGTTCGCTTTCATCAAGGGACGGCAAAAAGATTCCCAAATTATTGTTATTACCAATAGTCCCAAACACCAGAAGTCACAGCAATGTTTTCAGTCTGCTCGAGACCAGCATTTTAAAATATATTCACTATAAAGGGAATTTCAAACACAAGGTGTGTTGGCTCAGCGGCTAAAATGCACAGGACACCCCTATTTCCATATCACACAGCGCAATATCACATGTTATTATTATTAAAATAATAAACTTATTCATACTGAGATTTTCCAAAGTCCTCTAGGGTGAAAATTGAAAATGGCTTTTTGTCAAAGCCAAGGTCAGTCCTGCAACCTGCAGCATTAATAAGCCTGCATTGTTTTTTCTGCTGCAAAAAACAAAGGGTGAAAGGAGAGTGAAGAAGGGTTTGCATGGAATTTCTTCCCTCAGGAAGGAGGCTGTTCTCAGTGCGGGGATGTAACTTCGGACTGTTTCACTTCAGAGGACTGAACTCAGAGTTGTGCGGCAAAAAGAACATGGAATGCAGGAGAAATGTGCACTTAAACCCTCAACCTTTAGCTCAACCTGTTCTGCTTCTGTCTCCCCAACAGAACAGCTCTGAGATCAGGAAAAGTAATTTTTAAATTATTTCATCGATCCCTTAAAACTGAAATACGGCCCCGTGAGCGGAGTCACCACGTAGCCTCCAAGAGCTGGGTGGGATTTTGGGACGCACAGCGTGGATCCCACGGAGCCCAGAACAGCTCCCTTGTTGCCCCTGGAATGCCACGAGGAGCCTGGCCCAGGGCACACGAGGGTTTTCTCTCGGAGCAGGGGGATAAAGGCAGCTCCCGTTGGCTCCTCATCAGCCCCATCTCCACGAGGAGAGCGCACGTTAGAGTGAGATTTTGGTGCATCCTTTTGCCTCAGGTATCAGAAGGACTTGGTCAGGTGTTCCCATTGCTCTTTGTTTGAGATTTTGGTGCATCCTTTTCCCTCAGGTATCAGAAATACACAGTCAGGTGTTCCCACTGCTCTTTGATTGAGATTTTGGTGCATCCTTTTCCCTCAGGTATCAGAAATACACAGTCAGGTGTTCCCACTGCTCTTTGATTGAGATTTTGGTGCATCCTTTTCCCTCAGGTATCAGAAATACACAGTCAGGTGTTCCCACTGCTCTTTGATTGAGATTTTGGTGCATCCTTTTCCCTCAGGTATCAGAAATACACAGTCAGGTGTTCCCACTGCTCTTTGATTGAGATTTTGGTGCATCCTTTTCCCTCAGGTATCAGAAATACACAGTCAGGTGTTCCCACTGCTCTTTGTTTGAGATTTTGGCGCATCCTTTTGCCTCAGGTATCAGAAGGACTCAATCGGGTGTTCCCACTGCTCTTTGTTTGCTGTTTCAGCTTCCCGGGCAGCCAAGGGCCGCGCTGCCCCCAGGCTCCTGCTGGATCCCATCCTCCCTGCGTGTCCTTTCCCTGCTCTGTCAGGAGCTCTGGATTTCCTCCTCCCTGCTGCTCTCTCCTGAAACAGCCAAATAATATCGTAAAAGGCTCCTGTTGCCCAAACACCCCCATTTTTTGCTCTATTTAATTTAACACGATTTCTCCTGTTCCTACAAGTTCCGGCCACTTAACTCCTGTGCTGTTTGCGAGGGCTGGAACAGGAAGGGGCCAAGTGCCATGGCAGTAATATCCTCTGCTTCCAGCTCAGCAAAACACAGCCAGGACTCCACCTGCTGCACCAGCAGCTCCCTGTTTAGAGGTTTTATGTTCCTGAGAGAACAGAGAAATAAAACTTTAAAGAGCCGAGTGCCGTAAGAACCTGCACATCCCACTGAGACTTGTTTAGGAGCTTTATAAACCTCTTTGCACCTGCAAACAGTGAAATCTCATTTTCTCTCTTTTTTTTTTCTTCCCCTAATCTTTGGATCTAAGTCTCAAGTCAGGGAATTTCACTTAATTTGGTGGCAATTAGCATCAACCTATAATGACGGGCTGTGGTATTAAGAAATAGAGACAGAAATGCCCTCACAGAGCCGAGATTTGTCCTCTCAGGGCTGTCTAGTTTATCTCTGCTTGAGCACTGGATTTCATCTGCTTGGGGAAGCTCAGGGGAGAATTTGCTGCCCTCTCAGGCTCCCTGAAGGAGGTTGTAGGAAGGTGGGGGTTGGGCTCTGCTCCCAGGTAAAAAGTGGGAAACAAGAGGGAGCAGCCTCAGGTTGTGCCAAGGGAGGCTCAGGTTGGACATCAGCAGGAATTTCTCCATGGAAAGGGTGGTCAGGCCTTGGAAGGAGCTGCCCAGGGAGGTTTGGAGTGCCCATCCCTGGAGGTGTCCAAGGAAGGGCTGGAGGTGGCACTCAGAGCTCTGGGCTGGGGATGAGGTGGGGATCGGGCACAGCTTGGACTCGATGATCCTGCAGCTCTTTTCCACCCTCAGTGATTCTGAGCTGAATCTCCTCTGTCCTAAGCAGAAATAATTCCATTCTTGAAGGTGGGAAGCGGCTCTGTGGGTTTCCCCATGGCTCTGTCACAGGATTTCAGAGCAGGAGCCACCCGAGGTGCTCTGGGTGTCCCTCAGAGGGCACGGACACCTCACCGAGCTGACGGAGCTTCCTGACTCAAGCACTCTCTGATTTCAGAGTGAAACTCAGCCGGGCTGAGTCTGTGCCAGGCTTTCAAGCTGAAGGGATATCAGAAGAGACAGAGTGACTCCAGCCTGGCTCCGGCCTCGTTCGAGCCGCAGCTCCCCGGCAGCTGCAGTGGCTCCATTTCACACAGAGAGCCTGGCACTGACCCAACCCAACAAAACAGCACGAGGAGCTCCCTGCTCCGCTCCGGCAGCTCCTCACGGGGCCACAGAGGCTCTGGAGGTGGCACCAGCCAGGGGAAGGGTCCAGGGCAGCCAGCAGTGGCATTAAACCCCACACGAAAGCAGAGGCCGAGCACTACAGACAGCTACAGGCTTGGAGGGGTGAGGGAAGTTCTGATCCCGACACTGGAAGAGCTGCAGGGCCCCTGCTCAAGGAACTCATTTTGATAATGAAGCGCCTCAGGGCAGGGATCCCCTCTGACTGCAGGGAGATCCTGCAGGGCTCCTGCTCAGGGATCAGATTGTGATAATGAAGCTCCTCAGGGCAGAGATCCCCTCTGTCTGCAGGGAGATGCTGCAGGGCTCCTGCTCAGGGAACTCATTTTGATAATGAAGCGCCTCAGGGCAGGGATCCCCTCTGTCTGCAGGGAGATCCTGCAGGGCTCCTGCTCAAGGAAGACCTTTTGATAATGAAGCTCCTCAGGGCAGAGATCCCCTCTGTCTGCAGGGAGATGCTGCAGGGCTCCTGCTCAGGGAACTCATTTTGATAATGAAGCGCCTCAGGGCAGGGATCCCCTCTGACTGCAGGGAGATCCTGCAGGGCTCCTGCTCAGGGATCAGATTGTGATAATGAAGCTCCTCAGGGCAGAGATCCCCTCTGTCTGCAGGGAGATGCTGCAGGGCTCCTGCTCAGGGAACTCATTTTGATAATGAAGCGCCTCAGGGCAGGGATCCCCTCTGACTGCAGGGAGATCCTGCAGGGCTCCTGCTCAGGGATCAGATTGTGATAATGAAGCTCCTCAGGGCAGAGATCCCCTCTGTCTGCAGGGAGATGCTGCAGGGCTCCTGCTCAGGGAACTCATTTTGATAATGAAGCGCCTCAGGGCAGGGATCCCCTCTGTCTGCAAGGAGAGGTTGCAGAGATCACCTCTCTGAAAGAGAGGTTGAAATGCTG
This sequence comes from Callaeas wilsoni, assembly GCA_013398955.1. Lineage (NCBI taxonomy): Eukaryota > Metazoa > Chordata > Aves > Passeriformes > Callaeidae > Callaeas > Callaeas wilsoni. The sequence goes on along the minus strand of VWPU01002776.1, from coordinate 4,624 downwards.
ATGAGAGGCACAGACGAGCTGAGTTGGAGCCTTTTTCCAGCTGGGATCACTCAGACACTTCCATTCATGTATTTAGAACGAAAAGAGGAAATTCCTTCTCCTGCCCTCCATCAAACTGAGGTGCTGAAGTTGTCCAGGACAAGGAGGGTTCCACACTGCATGCCTCAGCGCCTGCCTCAGCTCTGACTTTGATGAAAACACACTTTAGTACAAGGCTAAAGTTTTCCAGTGAAGGCAAAGAATTCTGGAATGANTTTTGATAATGAAGCTCCTCAGGGCAGGGATCCCCTCTGTCTGCAAGGAGAGGTTACAGAGATCACCTCTCTGAAAGAGAGGTTGAAATGCTGATGAAAGGCACAGACGAGCTGAGTTGGAGCCTTTTTCCAGCTGGGATCACTCAGACACTTCCATTCATGTATTTAGAACGAAAAGGGGAAATTCCTTCTCCTGCCCTCCATCAAACTGAGGTGCTGAAGTTGTCCAGGACAAGGAGCGTTCCACAGTGCCTGCCTCAGCTGTGACTTTGATGAAAACACACTTCAGTACAAGGTTAAAGTTTTCCAGTGGAGGCAAAGAATTCTGGAATGCAGCTTAGGGAGAGAAGGGGCTGAAAATGGTTCTCTACACCACAAGAAAGCAAATTTAGAGCCTGAAGCAGAGGAGGAGATGATAAAGGTAATATACTTGACAAAGTTTCCCAGAGATACACACTGGAGAAATCCATCCAGACCATTTATTCCTCTGTGAGCAACTGGAAAGACTCATTACAGATTCTGCCTTTGTTGCTCTATAGAAATGAGAATGCTAATTGGTTTACTTGAAGTTTAATTGAAAATTAATAGAATTTCACCAGAGATTTGCAGCATAGGACTGGAGTTAAAATGACATTTGATTAAAGTCACACTAAAAACACACTCAAGGACATTCTGAAGACAGCAGCAGTGTCGTTTCTTTTGGAATGGAAATAAATATTTATCATTAGTAGAAACTATTGAGAAAATCCACTGCTTTTAAGGGCCATGGTAACACACAGTGATATTTTTATCAGCACCTGTCTGTCCCTTCTTGTGTCTTTAAGGACCCCTCCGAGTGCTCCTGCACTCTTTATCCTAAACAGAGGACATTTAAGCCCAGATACACATTCCCCCAAAAATATGAATATGCAAGCTTAAGAATAGAATCCTGACCAGGAGTATACAGGAAATTTCCAGGGAAATCTTGAACAAATCAATTGGAATAAATAAAACCATTTATCTGCACGTGACAGGAACATCAGGAAACAAGAGACACTCCACTGTTGCTTTCCTCCAAAGAAATGAGGTCAGCCTTTTCCCACTGGCTGGGATATCCATCTTCATAAAGATCTGGAAAATAAATAAATACTGAGCGCTGTCTTAAGGCACCAGTGCAATTGCCCAGTGTCCCACAATGGAATTTTCACAACAGAAGTTTTGAAGAATGAGAAATTGTTTGCCAACTGCACCAAAATCCCTGCTTGGACATCCTAAAACACAGCTTTGAAATGAGTGCACCTTGGTGCAAATGAACTGCATCAACTGAATATTCATTTGATTGACTGCAATTACATTTCCTTTATCATTACTATGGTAACTGTTTGGCTGGCATTTGATATTTACTTGAAACACGTTATAATTTCAATACTATCACCAAAAGTAGGTCATTAAGCTGCCATCCCCATGAATACATCTGCACACTTCCAAACCCTCCTGACTTAATTGCTTTCCTTTCCAGTCAAAGCTAAACCAGCCCTGGAAGAAAACATCTATTGATCTGAAGCACACGGCCATTGTCCCCAGGACTGGTGGCAGAAAATAAAAGACATTTTCTTAAATTATCAGCTGCAGTTGTATCACTGCAGAGCCCTTTGATCAGGTCGAAAGAAAGAGACTAAAGATTTATTGGAGATTTAACAGCGTGTTTTAACTTTGCCATTTCTGTTAATGACAAAACCAGATTTTGCTGGATGTTTAGTGGGTTTTCTATTGAAGGAGAACACTGAGCACCCACGTTTTCAAAAGAACTGGCACCGGGACAAACTGCCTGAGCCATGCCAATTAAGTCACTAATGACAGTGTCACTCTCCAGGTCAATAATGGCCAGGGCATGTTCTAGAATTTAAACCACAGCGTGAAAATCTCTTTATAACCCACATTTTAATATTTGAGAATCATTAGCTTTTACTGTGTACAAGCTACCAATACTTCAAATGACTTCTAATAATTAAACAACTTAAAGGATTCTTTTCAACTCGTACAAAGGCCCACACAGGGTTGTTGCACCCCAAGTGTTTACAGTAAGAAAATTGTGTTTAAAGTCTCTGCTTCCACTTTCCAACTCCATCACCACTTGTGTGTAATTTTCATTACTAATAAAAGGAACTCCACAAAATGTATCCCTTCACCATGCAGGCAGACACATCGCCAAAGCTTTGCCATTCATTTCTGCTGAGGTTCTTTACTCCATTTCAGCGTCACAAAAAGTCTCCAAGATTCTCCACCAGGACAACGCCCTGGATAAAACGGGCCTCAGGTCTGTGTGGTCTCCTTTTGCCACAGCTGAATGAAACAAGGATGGAGTTGGAGAGCTCCGTGACTCCAGGGTCAAACACAAGTAATTACATCAGAGAAGTCCATTTCTTTTCTCCTCCTGAAGTCCATTCAGGAGGAATTCAACCCACAACAGGGTCCTGCCTGTTTTCTGACTGTCACTTGGGCTCCAAATGCAGGAGCTTTGGTGCCTTCTCTCTCCAGCACATCCTTTCCTGGACCTGCAGCCTAGAAAATAAATTTCAGCAATAAAATTCCTGCCTTGTGTCTGAACCACCAACTAATTTTTTGGCACACGGATGCATCTTCTCTCAGAGCTGATGTGAACCCACACAGAAAACCGAAAACCTCAGTTCTCTCAAGCCTTAGAAGAGGTAAAAACCCTTAAATCATACCCAATCAAGATATCAGAGATTTGTTATGTTTTCCAGAAGTGGAACCCTCATCCCCTGTGGAAAGAGGAGATACCAGAATTTGGAATTGCTCTATCACCAAGAATTACAGCTGAAGCATTATCAGTATCAGGAAATGTTCCCATTCCTCCCATCACAAACACCCTCTCCTCCCAGTATCTCTCTGCAATTTGGCCTCCCAGAAATGACTTCCCAGAGAAAAATGAATCAGGGAGGTGTGATAGCGCTAAAACAATTCTCCAGAGTTTCCTGATGAAAAATGCCTGAGCATAAATCACCAAGAAACTCTGCAACCATTTCTTCTCACACAAGAAAGAAGTTCAGAATCCAAGTTCTGCTTCCAGTGTGGCTGTGACGGATGAACAGGGACCACAACTGAGCCAAGGGACAGGACAGAGCTGGGGTTTTAACCTGCACGAGTCCCTCATCCAGTGATAAGTGATGGTCACTACAGCCCCGGCACAATTAACAACAACAACAACAACAACAAGGGGCTGGGATGGAATTCCCAGAGGAGCTGTGGCTGCCCCTGGATCCCTGGAAGTGTCCCAGGCCAGGTTGGAGCACCCTGGGACAGTGGGAGGTGTCCCCGCCCATGGCAGGGCTGGCACTGGGCGGGATTTAGGGTCTCTTCCCACCCAAACCATTCCAGGACTCCCTGAGGAATGGGAACAGCCTCAGCAGAAGGACAAATCCCCCAGGAAAACTCCTCCAACCTTGTCACTTCAGGAAGTAAAACATCTACAGTTTGTCAGGATCTAAATCCTTGAGCTGCCACGAGAACCCCTAAATGTTCATCAATAAACAAGAACAGCAAAAGAATTTCTGAAATGTTCTTCATTAATTCCCCCTGATTTCCCTTATTAGTTTGGATTTTCACACTTGTCCTTTTTCATGCCTTTCATTCCCAGCATATTGAGAAATGGAAGGCAATACAAGCAAACAGTACAGAATCACTTTTCTCTCCCTCATTATTGTTCACAATATTTGAGATTTCACCGGCATTTTCACAGCCGTGGCTGAACTTCAGACTCTCCCTTCTCCAAACAGCTTTAGGGGGCTTTTTTCCCCATTCCCAAAATTATTTTGTTTTGTTCACGCTCCTTCTTTCCCTTAGCTTTTATTGCAAACCAACTAATCCTTTTCATTTCAAACTCATGTCATTATTAAAGCCTCTTATTTTGCTGTTGGGCTGCATCTGTTCCAGAGCCAGATTCCAGCCTCCTACTCAAGTTTTACACTTCACAGTTTAACCTGTCGGTCATATTTTGGATATAATAAAATAGTTTGGGATTTTTTTTTCTTATTCCCAGCTCCTCACCTGCACCCTGGTGTCCCAGCTCAGGCAAGGAACTCCTGAGTAACCACGTTTAATTTCAGAGGCTCGAGGTGAAGGTCAGATTGCAGAGGATCCACTGCTCTGACCTCCACCAGAGTTCATCAATAAGGGGAATTGGTCCTAATTATAGCTGTCACACAGCTCAAATCCCTTTTTCTTCTGTCCAAGACACATCAGTGGAAGGAAAAGCCCAGCACAGCTCCTGGATGGACGGTGGCGAACGTTTAACTCAAGGAGTGCCATGGCAGTGAGGGCTGGAATCAAGAAGTGACACCCCGAAATTGGATACAGAGACATTGAACTGG